>BSBK01011971.1:0-204601 GCA_027943335.1 Chamaecyparis obtusa | reverse complement strand
CCCCATGTATATATACACACATGTACATGTATATATATACACATGTATATACATGTACACATATATACATATATATACACATACATGTTTACACACACACACACACACACACATATATATATACACACACACATATATATATGCATATATACATGCATACATGCATATATACACATATATATGTATATACACATATACATGCATATATACACATATACATGGATATATATACATATATATACTAAATATATATATATATATATAAAATAATAAATAACAAAAACTGAAAATAAAAATACCTTAAAATGATGGTCAAAAAATTGGAAGCCAAAGAGTTTGAACCCCACCGAAAGTGACAGTGAAAATGACACTTTCGGCGGGGTTAAAAACCCCACCGAAATTCCTAGCTTTTGACTTTCGATCGAAAGTCTTGATGTAATTACTTTCGATCAAAAGTACTTGCTTACTTTCGATCAAAAGTAAGCAAAGTACTTTTGATTGGAAGTTACTCACTTATGATCAAAAGTACTAGTTACTTTCTATCGAAAGTATGAAGGGTTTTTTTTTTTCCCAAACGTGCTTTTTGGGATATTTTTCTTCCTCCAAAAAAGTGTAACCCACTATTGTGGGTTCACCCAAATATGACCTATTTTATTTAGCAATAATACTCAATGATAGTCTTACTTGAAGTTCACTTTCACATACTTTTCTTTAAGTATAATGCAAGATCTTATTGATTATCTCCTCTTTAATAGAAGAACTAGCTTGAGCATAAGAATTTAGGATCTACAAAATCCTAAATCCACTCGGTAGACTCTTTGTATTGTTGTATCATATTGGCTTTGAAATTTCACCATTTCAAGAATCACTTCCATAAGAAACTTACACATAAAATTCTATTTGACAAGAAAGAAGGAGACATACATGTGCACGCGCACGTCCCCCCCCCCCCCCCCCCCCCCCCCCCCTCGCAACACACACACAAATGAACATCATTGAGAATGAAATAGGAATATTGACAATAAACCAGAGAATACTAGTGACAATGAACTAAGAGACTAATAGGAACATCTATTTCTCATCATCATGTACACAACACAACTATAATTTAATTATATTTTATACTTTGTAACATATGTATAAGTTTTGTCATGGACTCTTATTTCACCCTTAGTGCTTGAAATTAAAGGAGTGACTTTCATATCCGATGATCTATGTTAAATTTGATATAAACTAATTGATTGATTACATAATCAAACTAATTTATATCTTCTATTCTAAGGTACAAAAGTGGTGCAGGGGCACCTGAACAGCATAGGGCCCTCACCATTATCAATTTTGTTGTGGAATGCTCTTAGTGAGCTTTGTAAATGTAATAAGGGTCTGAGGACCAGTTAGTGTGTTTGGAAATGTTAGGTAGAGGTTTAGAGGTCTTACGAATCCTTTGGATAGGCCTCAAGGCTAGTTGGGTACTCTATGACATAAAGTCATACTATAATGACAGGGGCTAAATTAGGAGTTTTTAATGTTATTTGGAGTTGGAATCAAGCATTCAATACCTAGGAGTCACCTAGGGAGAGTCTTTAGCCTTAGGAAGCTAAGAAATAGCATATTTGGTAAAAGTTGTAAAAGATGTAAAAGTTGCAAAGTGCAACTTTACATTTTTATAAATGTTGCTCGACAACATTCTACAACCACCTCCTAAAATGGTCAATTTGACCTATGGTTTGATCTAAAACCTAATGATGAAGCCCACAGACCTAGGAGATCATATATAAGCCTAACAAAACCTAATATTTCCATAAGCGCGTGTCTTTTGTATGAACACTGTGATGGAGAAGGAAATCTGTGTGTGTAAAGCTTGACAGAGAGCTAATGAAAGCACAATTGTGTTAATTCTGTTACTATAATCATTTGGAACATTCTTTTGGATTTTTTAAAGTAGATTGGATTCATTAGACTAGGTGTGTGTGAGTTTTTGTTTCAAGTTTGTAAATACTCTTTGTTTTTCCAGTTCTCTATCCTGTTTCAAGTAGTTGGCATTGTGAAGAATGTAGCTCACTATCCCACCATAGAATCAATACAGACTTTTGGGGATAGTGAGTGTACATCATGTACTTGTCCCATGTAGGTGGAAGGGCTCTCAAAAGCACTAGAGCTATTTCGAACCTCTTGCCCTAGGTGAGCCAGTGGTTGCTCGGTTAGGGAAGAGTGAAGTTGTAGAGCTTCAAGACTGCAAGGTTGTAAAGATGAGGATGAATGCAGACATGGAGTGGGTAGAGAGATGAGATAGGGTCACTTGGTAAGAAGGAGGAGTTCATGCCAATCGTGGAACACATCAAACTAAGCCAAGAACTAGACAGACTTAGGAAAGGCCTAGAAACCCTTGAAAACCCTCATTTTGAGTTAGGGTACTGTATGACCATTTGGAGGCCTAAGATCCCAAAAATATTTGAGACCTAGATGAATGAATAGGAGTCTCTGAAGGAAGTTTGGAGTGGTTAATGGAGGGATTTTGAGTTATTCCCTGATTTCTCAGAGCAGGAGGGCTAATTGGGGCACTTTCCTTGTAGCCCTATTTTGGTGCCAAATCTTGAAATCGGTAAGGAAGATCAATGCATAGGGTTATCTTATGAATTGGAAATAGAGTATTGGAAGGTTTTACAACATTTCCATGACCTTTTAAGAAGCTTGGAGAGATTTGAGTAGTTAGACCTTAGAGAAAGCTAAGGAGCCTAGTGAGTTCCTCACCAAGGATGAGGACTTAGAAGTTGGAGAAGCTTGGAGTTTTCTCAAGATAGAAGAGTAGGGTTTGGATTAGGGGATCACAAGAAAAGTGATGATCCTATAGGTACAATAGGTGATCTTGGAAGACACATTAGGTCTCAGTGGAAGACTAGTAGCATGAATAAGTGATTAGTTCATCCCCTCTCCCTATCAAGTGGTATCAGAGCCTATTAAAGGTTTGGGAATAGCAAGGTGAATGCTTTCACCAACTAAATCCAGTGGATCAAGAAAAATGGTGACCAATGCAGAATTGGCCAAGAAGGTTGAAGAGAAAGAGGAGGACAAAATTTTTTTGAAGGAAAGATTAGCACAATTAGAGAAGATGTTGAATGATGTCCAAGATAAAGTAGATAAAGTCAAGGACAAGATTGAACAAAAAGAAGAACAAGAAGCCAAAGAAAAGGAGATTGAGTTGGAGGAAGAAGCCCCAACACTAGACCCTTTCATACTGGAGGAACCTTTCTTGAAGACACTTAAGGCAATCAATAGCAAGGCTTTGGAAGGTATTCCTCTATTCAGTGGCAAGATGGATCTCGATCTCATTATGGATTGGATAGAAGGTATGGAGAACTATTTTTAATGTGATGGTGTCTCTGATGCTCAAAAAGTGAAGGTAGAAAAGTCAAGGTTAAGTGGCTTAGCCTTAACTTGGTGGAAGTTTGTCCAAATTGAAAGAGAGAAGGAAGGGATAAGCCCCATAGTTACTTGGAAAGGGATGGTGGCTAAAATCAAGAAACCATATGTCCCTGATGACTATGAAATACAACTGCATAGGAGAAGGTATAATCTCAGGTAGAAGGAGATGGATGTACACTCCTACACTGAAGAATTTCAAAAACTATGCCTAAGGTCCAAGGTAGTAGAGGATGAAAGCATCAGATTGGCAAGATATTTGAATGGTCTTAAGTGGTCCATCCAAGAAGACATGAGTCTAGTCACTCCTAAAACAATCCATCAATGCTACCAAATAGCTCTAAAGGTGGAAGAGAAAGGAAAGAGGAAGCATGACCATACCTCAAAGAATAGAGGAAGAGGTAGAGATGGTAGAGGACATAGGGGAAACTATGGAGGTAGAAGTACTAACAACAGACCCCAAGGTGAGTCCAAACTGTCTGAACAAAGTGGAGAAACTAGTCAAAGAGGTGGTTCAAGAAGAGGTAGAGGATTTGGAGGAGGAGGTAGATCACCAGGAGGAAGGGGACCTTCCTACTTTGCTACTATGAAGTGTTATCACTGTCAGCAATTGGGGCATCCACCCTATAGATGTCCTGAGAAAGGATCAACTTCACAAGGAGAAAAGAAGGTGGCATATGTGCATGAAGATACTTCAAGTGTAAAGTCTCCTGATATCCAATTGGATTCAGAGAGTGGTGAGAATTTGATGGTGAAGAGGATACTGATTAGAGAACCAGTCAAGGAGTAGCCCAAGCAAAGGAGGTCACTCTTCAAGGTAAGGTGTAAGATTATGGGGAAAGCTTGCAAGGCTATCATAGACTTAGGGTCTATTGATAACATCATATTAGAAGAAGCCATAACTAAGCTCAAGATCCCCAAGATACCTCATATAACCCCCTAAAAAGTCACTTGGTTAAACAAGGGACTACATTTCTTGGTTAATGAACAAGCATGTATTGAGTTCACCATAGGAGGCTATAAAGACAAGCTTGTGTGTCAAGTTTTTCCAATGGATGCCTGTCACCTATTGCTAGGTAGGCCATGGCAATTTGATAGGAAGGCCATGCATAATGGTGAACAAAACTCATACACCTTCATCAAGGATGGAGTGGGTTATAAAATTAAGTCACTTCTTGAATCAAATAGTCAAGGAAGTGGGCCAAATGTATTGATGTTGAAGGGAAAGGAGTTCATGAGAACTGTTGAGAAAGAAGGAGTGGGATATGCCATCATGGTAAAACCCAAGGAGGAAGTAGAGAATAAGAAGGTAGAAATACCTCATGAAGTGCAGGAGATTTTGAAGGAGTTCAAGGAGATTGTATCAACTAGTACACCTGCAACCCTACCACCCAAGAGAAAAATCAGTCACAAAATAGACCTGATTCTAGGGGCATCATTTCCAAACAAGGCACCTTACAAGCTAACCCCTGAACAAAATAGAGAAGTTGCAAGGCAAGTTCAAGAATTGATGGATCAAGGGTTGATAAGGAAGAGCATCAACCCATGTGTTGTGCCTACTATTTTGGCACCCAAGAAAGGAGGAACATGGAGGTTGTGTATAGACTCCAGAGCCATCAACAAGATTACAATCTGGTATAGGTTCCCAATACCTAGGATTGAAGACTTAATGGACTTTCTAGGAGGGGATAAGTACTACAATAAGATTGACCTTAAAAGTGGCTATCACCAAATCAGGATAAAGGAGGGAGATGAGTGGAAAAAAGCTTTCAAAACCACTGAAGGACTCTTTGAATGGCTAGTTATGCCATTTGGCCTCTCCAATGCTCCAAGTACATTCATGAGGCTCATGAATGAGGTGTTGAAAAACTTCACAAGTAAGTTTGTTGTAGTCTATTTAGATGATATTTTAATTTTTAGTATGATTAAAGAGGAACACTTAATGAATCTCAAGGTTGTGTTATCCAAGTTGAAAGAGGAACACCTAACTATCAATCTAGATAAGTGTGATTTCATGAAGTAGGAACTAGTCTATTTAGGCTTGGTTGTATCTCATGGAGATCTCAAGATGGATGAATTTAAGGTTGCAGTCATACTAAGTTGGCCAAATCCCAAGAATGCAAGTGAAGTGAGGAGTTTCCATGGCCTAGCCCAATACTATAGAAAGTTCATCAGGAACTTCAATGGAATATGTGCTCCCATGATGGATACCGTCAAGGGTGGATTGAAAACCAAATTTGTATGGACACCAGCAACAGATAAGGGATTTGAAACATTAAAAAAGGAGGTAGCTACTAAGCCTATTCTAAGGTTTCCAACTTTTGATGAACTCTTTACTATAGAGTGTGATGCTAGTAATATAGCAGTAGGGGAGGTTTTAAGTCAAAGCAATAGACTAGTGGCCTTCTTTAGCGAGAAGCTAAATGCAAAAAAACAAAAATACTCCTCCTATGATGTAGAATTATATGCCCTTGTTCAATCCCTTAGGAAATGGAGGCATCATCTTTTTCCCAAGGAATTTGTAGTGTTCATTGATAACCAAGCTTTGAGCTTCCTCAATTCCCAAGATAAGTTGAGTCATAGGCATGTAAAGTGGGTAGATTATTTGCAGTCATATACTTTCACCATAAAACACAAGAATGGGTAGCTCAATAAAGTAGCAGATGCTTTGAGTAGGAGGCTACTCACTATTCAAGAAATCCAACTACAAAGCATAGGAGTGGATAACTTCAAGGAGCTGTATCAAACAGATGAAGATTTTGCAGAGGCATATAAGGTGTGCCAAGACCATCTTAATCACTTTCATGGTGAGTTTGCAGAGTTTACATTACAGAATGGATTACTCTTTAAAGGAGGATAGTTGAGTGTTCCTATAGGGTCCATGAGGGAGAACCTCATTCAAGAAAAACATAATGAAAGTTTGAGTGGCCATTTTGGCTTGAACAAGACATTAAAATTGGTTCAAAGGTACTACTATTGGCCTAAAATGTAGAGAGATGTCAGAACCTATGTAGAATAATGCATTATATGTCAAAGAGAAAAGGTCACTTCTACCAATGCAGGACTTTATCAGCCTCTTCTAATACCAAGCAGACCATGGGAATGTGTAAGTATGGATTTTGTGGTTGGTTTACCTAGGAAAAAGAGTGGATTTGATAGCATCTATGTGGTAGTTGATAGATTCAGTAAGATGAGTCATTTTATCCCATGAAAAGTCACTCATGATGCAAGTCATATTGCTTATTTATTTTTCAAAGAGGTTGTGAGAATTCATGGCTTGCCATGAAGTAGCATTGTTTCTGACAGGGATAGAAAATTCATGGGACACTTTTGGAGGTCCTTATGGAAACAAAGGCTAGGAAAAAATATAGCATTTAGTTTAGCTTACCACCTTCAGACTGATGGCCAAACTGAGGTGGTCAATAGGACACTTGGTAATTTGCTGAGGTGTTTAACCAAAGAGTATGGTTTGACTTGGGACTTAGTCATTCACCAAGCAGAATTTGCATATAATGACAACATTAATAGAACTACTAGAAAAAGTCCCTTTGAAATTGTATATGGGATAGATCCTAGGGGTGTATGTGAACTAAGAAATTTGGGAAATCAAATTCCTAATAGTGGCTATGCTGAAGATTTCAGTCAGTCAATGAAAGAAGTACATGATCAAGTGAAACATGCCATCACTGAAAACACAAAGAAATTGAAGGATAAAGTTGACCTTAAGAGAAGAGAGGTACAGTTTGGTGTAGGGGACTTTGTCATGGTCCACCTAAACAAGGAAAGAATGGAAAAAGGAGTTCCCACAAAGCTTCAGATGAGGAGAATTGGTCCATGCCCTATACTGGCCAAGTATGGGCATAATGCTTATAAAGTTGAGCTTCCTGATGACCTAGCTATCTCTCCCATCTTCAATGTTGTAGATCTAGTCAAGTATAGGGGACCCCTCACTGAGATGGATCAGAATGTGGAGGAGGCTAAGGAAGAAGCACAAGCAACAACTCTACCTCCTAAACACAAACTACAACCAGAGAAGATATTAGAATCCCAGGTTCAAGCAAAGACTAGACATGGTACCTATAAAGAACACCTAATCAAGTGGAAAGACAAACCAGAATCAAAGGTCACTTGGATCCCTAAGAATTAGTTCAAGCTCAAGGGAGTGGATCTCCACCTCTTGTCTCCAGAGGGGACATAGCTTTTCAGGTGGGGAGTATGGTGCAAGGGCACCTGAACAACATAGGGCCCTCACCATTATCAATTTTTTTGTGGCATGCTCTTAGTGAGATTTGTAGTTGTAATAAGGGTTTGAGGACCAGTTAGTGTGTTTGGAAATGTTAGGTAGAGGTTTAGAGGTCTTAGGAATCCTTTGGATAGGCCTCAAGGCTAGCTGGGTACTCCATGACATAAAGTCATACTATAATGCCAGGGGATAAATTAGGACTTTTTAAAGTTATTTGGAGTTGGAATCAAGCATTCAATACCTAGGAGTCACCTAGGGAGAGTCTTTAGCCTTAGGAAGCTAAGAAATATCCTATTTGGCAAAAGTTGTAAAAGATGTAAAAGTTGCAAAGTGCAACTTTACATTTTTGTAAATGTTGCTCGACAACATTCTGCAACCACCTCCTAAAATGGTGGATTTGAACCATGGTCCAATATAAAACCTAATGATGAAGCCCATAGACCTAGGAGATCATATATAAGCCTAACAAACCCTAATATTTCCATAAGTGTCTGTCTTTTGTACGGACAATGTGCTGGAGAAGGAAATCTCTATGTACAACTTGACAAAGAGCAAATGAAAACACCATTGTGTTAATTCTATTACTATAATCATTTGGCACATTCTTTTGGCTTTTGTAAAGTAGATTGGATTCATTAGACTAGGTGTGTGTGAGTTTTTGTTTCACGTATGTAAATACTCTTTGTTTTGCCAGTTCTCTGTCCTGTTTTAGGCAGTTGGGATTGTGAAGAATGTAGCTCACTATCCAACCATAGAATCAATACGGCCTTTTGGGGATAGTGAGTGTACATCATGTAATTCTCCCATGCAGATGGAAGGGCTCTCAAATGCACCTGAGCTATTTCTAACCTCTTTCCCTAGGTGAGCCAGTGGTTGCCCGGTTAGGGAAGACTGAAGTTGTAGAGCTTCAAGACTATAGGGTTGTGAAGATGAGGATGAATGCATACATGGAGTGGGTAGAGGGAAGAGATAGGGTCCCTTGGTAAGAAGGAGGAGTTCATGCCAATCCTAGAAGGCATAAAACTAAGCTAAGAACTAGAAAGACTTAGGAAAGGCCTAGAAACCCTTGAAAACCCTCATTTTGAGTTAGGGTACTCTACGACCATTTGGAGGCCTAACACCCCAAAAATCTTTGAGACCTAGATGAAAAAATAGGAGTCTCTAAAGGAAGTTTGGAGTGTTAATGGAGGGATTTTAAGTTATTCCCTAATTTCTCAGAGTAGGAGGGCTAATTGGGGCACTTTCCTTGTAGCCTTATTTTGGTGCCAAATCTTGAAATCGGTAAGGAAGATCAATACATAGGGTTATCTTAAGCATTGGAAATAGTGTATTGGAAGGTTTTACAACATCTCCATGACCCTACAAGAAGCCTAGAGAGATTTTAGTAGTTAGACCTTAGAGAAAGCTAAGGAGCCTAGTGAGTTCCTCACCAAGGATGAGGACCTAGAAGTTGGAGAAGCTTGGAGTTTTCTCAAGATAGAAGAGTGGGGTTTGGATTAGGGGATCAAAAGTAGAGTGATGATCCTATAGGTCTAGTAGGTGATCTTGGAAGACACCTTAGGTCTTAGTGGAAGACTAGTAGCATGAACTAGTGATTAGTTCATCCCCTCTCCCTATCAAAGAGTTGGAGGATGAATTCCTATTTGGGTTTTTGGCTATTGAAAGGTTTGTCACATTATGAAACTATGGAAGGATAGAGTGAAATATTTTGAATAGAAGTCTATACAAAGGTACCATAATAAAAGACCGATAATGAACATTTCCAACTCTCATCCTTTAATGTTGGAAATACCTTAGCCTCATAGAATACAATGAAGGAAAGGGCTCAAAATTCCCCTCTCAAATGGTTGTTCTAACTTCATGTTTGAGAAAATTAAAATTATAATCAATAGACTTAAGGGATAGGTAAGTGCAAAAATATTGGTTGAGGAAGGAGAAAGGGAGGAAGAATGGTTAAGAGATACTTGTGTAACTAGGTAAGATAATTTTTAAAATGTAAACAAATTTAAAATACTTTAAAAATTATTGCCTAAATAGTAAATTTATAGGAATATTGACAATTGTAATAGCACACTAAAAAGGACTCAGATTAATTGTAGCCAAATGATAGTTCAAACCCTACAATAAAAGTAACGTCAACTCTAAACGATAGGTGAAGAGGAATTTGTAAGAAGTGAATTTAAAAAATCTTTTGAATAGAGGAGAAACTATTGGGAATAGGAGTTCCTAACCCCACAAAAGTTACATCTCTAGAATAAAGGGGGTTTGGAAGGAACCCAAGCTATCATCCTATAAAACTCCCCTTGCACCAAAGTTAAGGAAGAAGAAAATGAACAAAAGTTTTTGAAAGGCATCCCACAACCTTATATTGTTTAGACCACCACTCTATGCTAACAAGATGGGAGAAGCTAGGACTCTTGAACTTGACCTGCAATGAAACATGATGGCATCCTACCAACAAAAAAAAACCCCTCCTCAAATCTCTTCCCCACCTCAATAGGGGAGCATCCCACCTCAATATGGGTGGAAGAGAGGAGAGCTCCCTAGAGAGCCACCAATACCCTTACATCCGATATCACACAACCATGGTAGAGAAAAGAACCCAATGAGCCATAGATAGCCCCGTTCCAAAAATAGAAGATCTTGAACTAAAGCAATAGAGAAGAGAAACCCTTTAGTATAAAGAATCACAGGTAGTAAGAGAAAAAAATGAAGTGGGAAAAAACATTGCTCCACTCCTGAAGGTTTGAAGAAGCCCAAGAATAGTCCCTTCTAGAAAGGAATAAATAATACAGCCCACACAAGTTCTAGCCATCAGATAACCACTAAATTTAGCAGAAAAAGCTGAGGCCAAGGAAAGGCAAGGCCCAAATTGAAGAGAGAAAGAATGCAGCCTATTGCTTCTAGGGCTTAGCAGAAAAAGCACCAACATGCCAAAAACAAGGGAGTGCCAGATGGAGCACTTTGAAGCCAAAGGAAACTACTTATCATCCACAAAAAAATACAGGGACCCATAGGTCCATCTCTACTTGTTGCAGCTATAAAGGACCTCAAAGGCTAAGAGAAAACTATCAACCTGAATACAATAGGGCCCTAGCCAATTAGCTAATCTAGTAAAAAAATTCAAGAAATAGTAGACCACCTCAACCCAAGATACAATAGAAAAGAGGTGTAAATATTAAAAAAGAAGAGAAACAAAATAAAACATAACAAAGAAGACAAAATACAATAGACAATATTTATCGTGGTTTGACAATATGCCTACTTCCACACTTGAAATAGGGAATCAATGTATTAATGTAATGTACAGTATGATACAATTCGAATGATTCAATGTACATGACTACACACAGTCATTTATAGAGAGCTCCCCGAAAATGAAGAGACAGGAGAAAATCAAGGGAAAATGAACGGTCTTGTGACCCTTGGACTTCACATCCCATCAATCTCCCCCATATAGTCCAACCACACAACCATGTACTACAACATCTTTGCTTCCTGTTTGAAATCTCAGAGGGCAACAATGCCTTGAGAAGATTTTAATTTTACCAGACTTTGTTCACATATAGTCCAAATGAGTCTTCTCCAAATTAAATCCAAGTAAAAAATATCTTCTTGTATGAAAATATTTTGAGGACTTCTCTTCACAAAAGTCATTCTTTTTACAAACTTCTCAGCAACCACTTGCAACTCAACAATCTCATTTTCTTGAAGTCCAATAGCCTCTACATTAAGCTTGCAAAGAGGCTCATCAAATGCCAATTTGGTAGTTCTATTTTCTCCAAAAATAACATTGAGCTTCTGAGGTTGTTTAAATGTAGTCATTGCATCCATATGAGTACCAATTTCTAGGAAGGCAAACCCACAACTTGATCTTTCATTCTGATTATTGCTATAAAATTTATCACACACCGCCCATCTGCAGTGGGACCCCTATTTCCCTTCTCCTATTTGGCCCCTGTTCTGTCTTAGTAAGCTCCTAAGCCACTCTCTAAATAGGTCATGTTTTTGTCTTCAGCAGTTCTGCACAGAGAGAATCACACCCAACATGGCAAATGGAGGATTATGTTATCTATTCCCCCCACCTTTCATGGAGTGGAGTTCCCAGATAGTCATGGAATGCAGAAAATAGAAAATCACTCACTCCATGTAATATGCGCTCCAAGCACAAAATGGAAGTCATCATGGATTGTCTGGAAATAAATATCCCCAAGTTAGGTCAAAGTGTTCTCATGGCACAAAATGGGGGCAGTCGTGGATTGTCCCAAGGAAAAAAATCCTTCACTCATGCTAAAATAAGCCCAAAGCACAATGTGGAGGCAGTCCCAAAATTTGCAAAAAGAAAGTTCCTTCACTCACGCTAAAATGCGCCCAAAGCGCAATGTGGAGGTAGTCCCAGAATGTGCAAAAAACAAAATCCTGAACCTCATGCTAGATGCACCCAGAGTGCAAAACAAAGGTAGTCAAGGAATGTAAGAGAAGGAAAATTCCTTCACCGAATGCAAAATGCACTCAGAGAGCAAAACGAAAGCAGTGAAGGAATTCACAAAAATAAAAATCCTTAATAAATGGCAATGTGCACTTGCAGTGCAAAACTAATGTAGTCTCAGACAGTGAAGAAAACAAAAATCCTTGACTCAAGTCAAAGATCACTCAAAATGCATGAAGTTGTGAATTCCAGATCATTGAAATTTTGGGGAAATTTTTCAAAATTTAGAAAAATCTAAAAAATATCTTGAATATCTCAAAGCATGAATTTTTAAAATTTGGAGAAAAAAGCTAAAAAAGGAAAAATTGATTTTGGTATTCAAAATTTTAAATTTAATTAAATATTGATTTTTTATTAATATTTAATTAAAATACAAAAAATCGATAAAAGCAATAAAATAATTGAAAATCCTTGAAAATGAAAATTGCTTTAAATGTTATTTTGATTTTTATGTTTCAAAATTTGGAATTAATTAAATATTGATTTTATTTGATATTTAATTAATTAACCAAAAAATAAAAAAAATCATAAAAACAAAAAAATGGAAAATTTTGAGGAATGGGAAAACTTCTCCATGAAGACAAAGTGCTCAAATTAGCAGATTCTTAAAAAGTGAGGAAAAAAATAGACAAGTGGCAATTTTTTTTTTAAAAAACAGGGCAGCCACCTAATTTTAGCCTGTAGTCTTTAAAGCAGGTTTTTGAGTTTTTGAGAGGCTATTAGACAAGGCTATGTTCATTTCATTCTGACACAAATCGAGAGAGCATTCTTGAGAAGAGAGAAAAGGATTATTTCTTGGGAAGTGTGGAAGTTATTTTTGTGAAAGGGGGATTTATTTTCAGTAAGTGGGAAGGATTGTGCAAATTCTCAGGAGAAAGAAATTTCCTATACCAAGGAAAAATCCAGAAACTTCTAAATTTCTGAAATCTTCTTTTCTAGAGAAATTATTTTAGTTTACATTTTCTTGCATACTCTTATGTATGTTTATTTTCTATTTTGCAAGAGAGTGAGATGGCAGAACTTAGAGGAACAAACATGACCAGAAGGCAGCTGATAAAGAATGAGCAAAGTAGATTTTATCCAGAGTCCAGGATCATGTCAAAATTGTTAGAAGTTAGTGATACCAACCTTGGAGGACTATACCTGAATGAATTCCATAGAAGGATGTTTGGTTATATAGAGCATCATCCGACACACCTAGCCAGCCAGATTGTGAACAGTGTCATGGTGGCCGCAACTGGATTCCCTCCTGCCTTCTAGCATCTTGAATTGATCATGGAGTGTGGAAGGGACTACCAGGTGAGAGACAAAACAATTAGGGATGCTGATGGAAACCTACTTGCAGACCTTTCTCCACCAACAATTTCAGAGGCCTTCGGAATTCCTTCCTCTCAGAGATTGGTGATGAAAACTAAGGACCAAGCAGAGATATTCTTCATTGTCAGGGTCTAGTATTGTGAAGAGATCATCAATAACAAGTGGCAAATAAAGAACAGATCTCATTTTTCCATGCTACTGAAAGAGCTAGTATGGCTAGATTTCCACCACAAATATAGTGACATGATAATGATGCTGAGTAGGATTTTTGGCCTACCTCATTCTTATCTCTTCGAGAGTTGGATGTGGTACTTTATCGAGTAGGTGTTGGAAGAGCATAATCATGTGGATTGGGCAGGGTTTGATTAGTCACAACCTGAGTGAGCACCTAGACAGCTTGGAGCAAACAAAGAAATTTTACATGAGTTTGGACCTCATCTACATGCTGGCATGAGCAACAAGATATGAAGGACACAGATGCAAGCGAGCAATTGGGAGTGGAAATCAATGGTTGAAAGTATATGATTGCTATCCTTAGTTGCATCTGCATGCAATTGATGATTATGTTTGAGTCAACGACACATTTTCAATGCGTATTGTGTGAACTTTACAAAAGAAGCTTCCTATGAGACTGTCAGAGGAAGCCGTAAAATTGGTGGAAGAATATGGGACATGGTTCATTCAGTTTCCTACTTTTCCCTACATCAGACTTCAAGGATTCTCAAGGAAACCATACAAGCTTCCTAGGTATCCGACATATAAAATGGTCCTACTAGGGATCACCCGACAACTGACCATCTATGACAAGATTCAAAAAGGAAAGAAGAAATTGTGACTTGATTTTCCAATTTCCATAGGCAAGGATGAAGTAGAATTGTGTCCATGTCTGAAGGTAGCTAAGAAATCTCATGAGGAATTGTCATTCTTTCATCTTCCTCTATATACAGAAAGGTTAAAGTTTGATCCTTACAACAAGATATGATCAGTGGCTGGGATCAAATATCAGCATATGGCACACCTTGAGGATTTTTGGGCAAATGCTACAGATGAGCATGAAGTGAAGAAAAGGATGCATTCAAAATTGCCACTGAATCTGATTAGAGCGTGCAAGACTTTTCATATTTCTGACTAGATGGAGGAAGGATTAAATGTGGTCCAAAAAGGATACTTCCCCGAAAAGAGAGAAATTAGTACCTATGATTGGTCAAAGAAAGAAGTTCTAGACCTCAACACTTTGTCTAGACCAGTCTTGGATTTCACGAGGTACTGGATTGGGAGGCAATTGAGCCAGGTGTCTATACCAAAGGAACAATGGACATACCAGCTGATGGGTCATCAAACACTGAGGGATGAAAGACTGAGGCAACCCCAAGGAAGAGTAATGGAAGAGGGAGAAATTCCATCAGGTAGTGTAGAACTTAGAAAAGATAGGGGTGTTTCTCAAGAAATACAAGAAAAAAGGAAATTGGACCTCCACAATGATTAACCACAACATAAAAAGAAAAGGTCTATGGATGTGCCATCCTCACCTAGCCAGACTCCTAGTGTGCAAGAAATAGGAACTTTCACCAAGGAGGAAACAAATATCACCAAGAGAATGATGGAGCGGAACCGCATAAATAGGTCAATTCAGGACAAGCTAAGTATCAATGCTAATGAAGGGTTTCCACAAAGAAGAAGTAGAGAGCAAGATATCACCACTGAGGAGACTCTTGGTACACTGCTAGAAAGAGAAATGATGGAAGAGGAAGTTCCATAAATAGTGATAGAGGTCCCTACAATATAAGAAGGATCTCCTACAATGGGAGTTGTAGCGCCTATGGAAATGATAGAAAGTCCAAGGGCTGAGGAAGAAATTGATATTAGGACAGTCCAAGGACAAGAATAATTGGCAGTTTAGAAAGATCAGGACACTGATGTTCCAGAATGGCTGAGATAGAGAATTCAAAGGAGCTAGGAAAAGGAGATTGACCCAGCGGCTGAATTGAAGGAGATCCTAGATCGAGTGAACCGATCAGATGAAAAGGGAAAGGAAAAGAGGCTTACAAAGATTATCTACGGAGAATCTGGGGCTAGGATCCTGTAGGTTGCAACACCAATGGTAGATAAAGCAAAGGATCAGATTGCTCCTGAAGAATACAACGTAACTAAAGTTGACTTAGGTCATGCATCTAGGGCACATGTCATGGAGGATTTTGATGACTCCACACAGGCCGTGAAGGACAAAATGAAGAGGCTTAAGGAGAAGTATTAGAGGTAGAAAGGTGAAATAAAAGCCCTATGTGATTACATAAGCAGCCTGTCACGTCCAGTCAGTGAGAAAGATCCATCATTCATTCCTCCAGTTGTCCCTATAGAGTTTGTTGAAGGAATAGATAGAATCAAGCGGATTGCAAAAGGAGAAAAGGTTTGGATGGATGGCATCCAGAATGAGGCCTACAAACATGCTGAGGATTTGGTAAAGATAGATAATAGAGCACTTTCCATTCTTTCTCAAATTCAGTGTATGGAGGGATCTTGGGAGGATGAAAACATCTATACATATGAGGTAATCATAGAGTTGCATGAACTGATTGATGGTGGGTTTGTTAGAGAGGGTGAAGCATATGACTTTTCTAGGTGGTATGGCACTGTGGTGTTGGCCAAGGAAATGTTTGAGTATTTCATTAAGGAATCCACTCGACTGAATGAAGTGGCTGATAATATCCGGCAGGAGGTTTACAATAATGTTGCCTCGCTTTTATCACAAAGGCTCACTGAAGAAGAGATAACTCTAGGCAACCTGAAGAGAAATTTGGAGGAGTCCTTTTAGTTGATCTTTTTCATGAAGGATGATTATGAGAACCTTTCCATATTCTCAAATGATATGCATTCTGCTCAGGACTTGGTAGCAAATTGGGATGATAGTTTGAAGAAGTCCGAGTGAGCAATGGTCACCTTGGAATTCAAGCAAGAATCGGCACCCAGTGTGAGCATGGAAGACTTGGAAGTAGTGCTAGATAGATTCTAGACATTCAATCAAAGAGGTCAAAGATAGGACAATAGGCACATTTAATGCATTGTGGGAGCATGTAGTGTTCATTTATTGCACCCCACCTTCCTTTTGAGTGTGCATGCATAGTGGGCATTTATTACCCACTATGGTAGTGGATTCTTTTTTTCATTAATGTAGATTCCTTTTCTATGCCCTAACCCTAATTAGTGCTGAGGTGGCAAGATCTAGACCATCGATTATTGTTTTGATCCAGGCCTTTCATTGTTTTCAAGGACCTATATAAAGGCCTCTTCTTCTCATTTGTAAGAGAGTGAATTTTGAGATTGTTGTGTATGGGCTATTGAGACAATAAAATTTTCATTGAAGTGTGGTGATCATTTGATGTGTCTTAATGCTTGCTTGGTTTCATTATTCTCATAATTAGATTAAGTTTGGTAGATAAACTTTAATGAATGTTTTGGAGAATATGTTGATGTTTTGATGAGTTTCTTTGGTTCATACTTTTGACACTTTAGTGATTCTAAAACATTGTGCAAAGTTAGCTTGAACCCTTATCCATGTGCCTGAATTTGATCATTCATACAAACCCTTGAAGATTGCATCGGTCTACGTGTAGTTTTAGCTTGACTTGGCAAAGTGGGACTTGGTAAATTGAGAAACTCATCCATCTCATACTTTCCTTAGCTATCATTACCCTTAGGATTAGATTAGGATCTTTGAACCCTAAACCATTTTCATTTCTGCATATCCGATGAAAATCCCAAAAATAGCACTTAATTGAAAATATTTTGATAGTAACCATATTCATCATGACATAAACGATGGAAAATGTAAGGCCCCTTGTGATCATCAGCAAATCACATCAACACCGAGCTTATCCATAAGTGTAGGAACCTTGGAAGTTACCGTATGATCTTCTTGCAATCTTAGCATACACAGTACTTTGTTCAAGAGAGGATAAGATATTTCAATATTTTGCTCTACTGTTTGGTGAGTCATAAAACACACATCAATAGAAATTGGCACTAGAAGGAGGGTTGAATTGAAATTCATTTTTGGAACAAGTTAGAAAATTTGTACATTGGTGATGTGCAAACCCTCCATCATCGCGAATCAATAGAAATTGGCGCTAGAAGTATGGCCCATACTACGAGACATAATTTTGCATGTCATGAATTGATATGGTGCTTCCACATAGAGAGATCGTACTAGTTTTACTGCCTAATCTTGGATTTGGAGACGACCAAGAAGACATCATTGCAGGATTGAACTCACTCTCCTGGAGAGTTAAGAGAAGTGCCACTGAATATATGTGAGTGAGCTTTGTGTTAGAAGAAGAAGAAGAGAGGGCTCAAAGAATTGAAGCAGTTGTTCAAAGAGCGTTGGTCATTTAGAGAAATCAACAACTTCAAGTACCGGTAAGAAGGAATTAAAGTAGATTTCACATACTGGAGTGCATTAATTCATTCTCGCTTGAGGTCCACCAAAGAATCTTGAGATCTACTTTGGGAGCAAAAGAACTAGAAGAACTAAATTTTGATCCAAAGCCTAAGTGAGGCAAGAAAGAAGCATCTACAAGTCAAAAATCACCAAGTGTAGCTGATCTTACAAGACAATTTCAAACTCCACCTCAACAACATCAGACACAAGGGACCACTCAAGGATTTCAACAAAGAGGTACACAAATTCAACAGTTGATAGCACAAATACCTTTACAAGCCATTGTACCTGTAGCTTCCCAACAACAAGTTCTAGCAATGGCACAATAATGGAGACCACATAATGCATCACCTCATGCAACATTTTCTTCTTACAATCATATGCCAAAGAATCCTGAACATTTCCGCTCTAAGTTCTTTGTGAATGACATCAACCGCACTACTGATGAACATGTGAAGATTTTTGAAGATGCTCTATAGAATAGAAATGTTCAAGATGAAGACGTGGCATGCTGATTGTTCCCATATTCACTAGGGGAAGAAACATTTTATTGGTATATTAATTTACCCATGAATTCAATCCAAACATGGCAAGAGTTGAAGGAGGCATTCTTGGGGAAGTTCAGATTGCCTATCACCCCTGCTGAATTGTATAGGCAATTCATTAAGATAAGAAGATAAGAGCGTGAACCTATTGGTGCCTTCAATAATAGATTTTAGAAGGCCTATTCTCAGTTGTGTGATCCTTTCTGCATAAATGATGATGCCACAAGGCCTATTTACTATGCAACCCTGGATTGTTTCACTTCCATGTTTGTCCACAAGACCCATTTGGCCCCTACCAATTTAATCCAAGCATATGCTGAGGCCGAGAAGATTAGTTTATAGTCACTAGCAAGCACTGTTGGAGCCCATGGTTATTTTGGAAATGCTAATACATTGAATCAAGGGATGTTGAACTATGCCCCTACTTTCAATCATGTTTTTGCTCCTTCTAATCAACTTGTGCCGCATCTGGGAGCTCTGATATCTCACACAGCACCTACACAACTAGTTTATCTTCAGAATCCAACCACTTCCATAAGGACTCAGGAAGAACGAGATGAAATGAAAGAATTAATAGAACAAGTCAAGAAGTTATCTACTGAGGTTACTTACCTCAGAAATTAGAAAAATCAATTACAAAATTCTCAAAGGAATTATCAGTCTCATCAAGGAAATAACCAAGGGTATCAAGGAAATCCTCCAGCTCACCATGAGAATCATCAAGATAATAATCAAGGATACCGAAACAACAATCAAGGTTATCTAGAAAATAGTTCTGGGTATCGAAATAACAATCAAGGGTACCATAAAAGGTCATGGAATACAAATCCAAACAATGGCAGAGTTCCTTCACCATTGGACAATCCACCAGCTTTTGAAAGTTGACCTGCTGACAAAGTTTTTCTAGCAGAAGCAGGATTGTCTAGATGGTGTAGACTACATGAGACTAATCAACATTCTAAGTTACAATGCCAAGAGTTTCAAAGAGCAGCTGATATATTCAAGGGAGAAGTAAGAAACACTACTGCACTTGAAAATCCTCCACCTACAGGATATGAGTTAGTGCCCGCTCCCAGATATGACTAGGCGTTAGTCTTTGATGATTTCAAGTTTCCACCTCCTGATTCTTAGGATTACATGCCTATACAAACTAATCAAAAATTCCTGCCTACATCAAAAAATGGTCCCGTGGAGGCACCATGATATCAAGTTCCACCAGAGAATCAACCTCCACATGTTTCCCCAAATGAGCCACTATAGAGGGACAGATTTATTTTCCCTCCAATTTACAATAGTGTGCTAGTGGAGGGAGTACGTGAAGTTCAACCTTTTCAACAGACATCTAGAAATGCTCCATTGAGGACTTATCAAAGAAATTATAGAAATCATGAGCCATTGACAATGTCAACTCCTCCAAATAAATTTACAACTCCTCCACATCCCAATGCCAGTAATACTCCAAGTCCTCTCAGGGATTCATTTGAGTATCGACAACCAAGTAGTACACAAGAAGAAAGAGGTTAGTTTGTTGTGACCAATGCTCCCCAAAATTAGAAAGGGCAAATTGTGACACATTCTACTACACAGAATGGAAGACAAAAGAAAAATCAAGAACAAGGGCAGAAAGAAAACCCCCCTAGGAGGAAATCAAGAGGCTGAGCTCTTGTGTACTGGAAGAATTCAATAAGATAAAAGTAAGTCTACCACTGTATGAACTAATGAAAATTCTTGAGATAAGAGATGCATTGTTGGGAAGTCTAAATGATGTACCTCCAAAGATCATCTCATAGAATGCTTCATATCCACCTAGAGGTCCCCCTAACAATCATCAATCTAGTTTTGCACAAAATAAAAATGTTGTTGATGTAAAAGTAAGTGCACCTGATGTCTCACAAAGTTCAAGCTTCATTGGGATGGTGCAAAGCTATTATGAGGAAAGATTCTCACAAAATGATCCTTCATTTCAAGGAGAAGAAACAACGAGAGATCTCACCACTCTCGTAGAACAAACAAGTGCTATTCAGAATGGGAGCAACACCCGACATAATGGGAACAATGAGGAATTCAACCCTAGAGCACAAAAGCCTGTGGTTTTCTACCAAGGAAAAGAAGAGCCTGCCCCTTTCCTTGTGTTAGTTTGGATATTTGGAAAAATGTTGCATAACCGTCTAATTGACTCTAGAGCATCAAGTAATGTAATGCCCCTTGACATATGTAGAAAATTGGGATTAGTCCCATTACAAATAGATAAGAAGGTGACTCAGCTAGATAAAACAAAAGTTCCAGTTGTAGGAGAACTGAATAATATTCATATGCAATTGGCTTCAGATCCACAAGTTCAGAGTTGTATCGACATATCAGTTGTGGACATTCCATAAGGGTATGGAATGCTTTTAAGTAGAGAATGGGCAAGGAAATTGAATGGATACATAGCAACTAACTTCTCACACATGTGGCTTCCATGGAGAGGAATCCCAAATTAGATAAGGATAGAAATAACGTCAAGGCTCCGATTATTGATAATAGAATATGGAGAAGATAATCAGATCTTGTTCATGGAAACAATTCTGGGCTCTTACGCACCTAAAACTGGGGAAATTTTGGTGTTACAAGGTTACAAACAAGGAGGATGCCTAGACATGATGTCCAAGTTTGCAGAGGTACCAATTGATGATAATTCAAAATCATCAATAATAGAAGGAATGTTTGAAAATTTCAAGAATTTTGTCTTGAAAAGTGTTAAGCAAGAAGTTGAGTTGAGAAAAGATGTTCATATTCAAAATTTGTTACTTCCTAATTGGTGCAGAATACATAATGCTTTTCATTTTGAAATATCATGCACAATGTGCAAAGCTGCAGTTCCACAAGTTTCAAAGATGGTCCCACAAGTATCAGTGGCACAAAATTTTGAAGTTGTCAATATGGAATATCCAAGTCAAAGAGTAACCTCAAAACCAGAATATAAAGAAGTTAAAAAGGATGAGAAGAAATTTTCTCAAGAAGAACATGAGAAACAAGTCAAGAAATTAGAGGGTGAACCTTCCAGTACTCAAGTCAATGATCAAGTTTGGACTCTATCATTTGATGGGTCGAAATCAAAGAAAGGAAGTGGGGCCGGTGTTGAACTTGTTAACCCAACAGGAGATACCTATCTTGCATCACATAGATTGTAGTTTCCTTGCACAAATAATGTGGCTGAGTATGAATCATTGGTTACTAGTTTGCTCCTCGCCATCCAAAAAGGTGCCAGGATCTTGTACGTATGTGGAGATTCAGACATAGTGGTAGGACAAGTTTGAAAATAGTATGCATGTCATGATAAAAGATTGGGTTGGTATTGCAATAGAGTTTGGGACTTGATTGAAAGATTTGATGCCTTCAACATTAAAAGAATAAATCAGACATGCAATCCAGTAGAAAATGCATTGGCTCAATCTGTAAGTTCTTTGGAACCATTGGCCATGGATTGTGTGAAGAAACTCATAGTTGAATTGACTTTGGTGCCATCTGTTCCAAACAACATAACAAACTTCCAAGTATTTGAAGATGATAAGCATATCCTTGATTTCCTAACAAGTTCAAGGGTCTTTGAAGCATGAGTCATAGATGAGGGAGAACCACAACAAGCTCAGTTTGAAATAGATGAGATAATGAATTTGAGGACAAATACTATACCTAAGGGGATGATTGAGCTGGAGAGAATTTTTGATTCAGACATATTGAGTGCCCTGAAGTATCAAACAACTGAAGGAGGAGAATGTGAAAAAGTGAACTTAGGAACTAAAGAAAATGTCAAGAATGTTTTTATTGGTAAAGTTTGTACTCCTCGGGAAAAGGAAGATATTCTGAAGCTTATGAGGCAATTTCCAGATGTGATTGCATGGGGATACATAGATTTGAAAACTTATGATACCTCCCTAATCACACACACAATTCCATTGAAGCCAAATAGTAAACCATTTTGGCAAAGGAAAAGATCGATAAATCCCTTGTTAGAGCCACTAATCCATCAAGAAGTGAAGAAACTGCTTTCTACCAGAATAATTTTTCCAGTCAGACACTCGACGTGGGTCGCCAACTTAGTTCTTGTTAGAAAAAAGAGTGGATAAATAAGATTGTGTGTGGATTTTTGCAATCTTAATAGAGCTTCGAAAAAGGACAATTATCTAGTCCCATCACTAGATGAAGTTATACAAGTTGTGAATGGATCCCAAATGATGTCATTTTTAGATGGTTATTGTGGGTATAACCAAGTGATGGTAGAAGAAGAAGATAGACTAAAAACTGCATTCACCACTAAGTCGGGCACATTTGCATATAGGAGAATTCCCTTTGGTTTGATTAATGCTGGAGCTACCTTTCCGAGAGCCATGGACTATGCTTTCAAGGATTTGGTTGGTAAATGCATCATTATATACATGGATGATCTCACTGTATTTTCTCGGCATAGAGAAGATCATATGACTGATCTAAAGAGAATTTTTCAAAGATGTAGAAGATATGGAATTTCATTGAACCCAAAGAAGTGCATGTTTGTAGTCATAGAGGGAAAATTATTGGGACATGTGATTTCAGAGTACGGAATCTCAATCGATCCTGAGTGCATCGAAGCAATTTCAAAGTTGGGGCTGCCAACTAGTCTGAAGGAGTTAAAGTCATTCTTTGGAAAAATCAACTTCGTGAGAAATTTCATTTCAAGATTTTTAGAAATAGTTAAGCCATTAAATGACATGTTGAAGAAGGGTGCAAAGATAGATTGGACACCTATAGCAAAAAGGGCTTTTGAGGAGATAAAGAAAGCAATTGTGGATGCTCTTGTTTTGATCAGTCCAGATTACACTAGACCATTCTACATCTATTCATTTCCATTAGAGCATACCTGTGCAACTATCCTTACTCAGAGGATGGAGGAGAAAGATGAGCATCCTATTGCCTTTATGAGCTCACCATTGAAGGATGCAGAATTGAAATATCCAAACATAGAGAAGCAAGCCTATGCTTTGGTGAAGGAAATCAAGAAATTTTGACATTATATTTTGAGAAGGAAGGTTTATGCAATTGTCCCAAATGTGGCAGTGAAGACACTATTGATGCAGAATGAATTGGGAGAAAGAAGAGGAAAATGGATGTCTATCATTCAAGAATACGACATGGAGATACAACCTATGAAGCTAGTCCGAGGGCAAGCTCTGACACAAACAATCGCAACAACTGGTCTTGGATTGGTTCAACAGGTATATGTGATGGAAGAAGTATCCCCAGATGAATGGTATGATGACATTGTTTACTACCTCCTGAATCACAAGTCTCCTACACACCTAAATTCTATCCAAAAGTGTGCCTTGAGAATGAAAAGCCAACAATTTATGCTTCAAGGAGAAGTTCTATATAGAAAGAATCATGATGGAATCTATTTGAGATGTGCCGAAAAAGAAGAAGCAAAGCAGATCCTAGAACATTTTCATAGCAAGTATGGGACCATTCATGGAAGTAGTCTCTCTATGGCCCACCAGATTTCAAGGGTAGGATATTATTGGCCCACATTATTTAAAGATGCCTATGAACATGTAAAAACCTGTCACACTTGTCAAGTAGCGGCAACACGTGAGAGAAATCTTGCAATGCCTTTGCAACCTGTTATTGAAGTAAGACCTTTTGCAAAGTGGGGGTTAGACTTTATCAGTCCAATTAATCCACCCTCTTCAGGACAACATAGGTACATCTTGGCTGCTATTGATTATTGCACTCGCTGGTTGGAAGATCAAGCACTAAAGAATTGCATGATGGAGGTTGTTATCAAGTTCCTTGAAGAAAATATTGTCATGAGATACGGTTGTCCACATGCTCTTGTATGCGTCAATGGTACTGCATTTAAATCTCTGAAGTTTTCAAATTGGGATTTGATTATGAGATCACTCTAAAATTTTCATCAAATTACTATCCACAAGGGAATGGGTTAGCTGAGTCAACAAAAAAGAATCTGCTAAGTGCTATCAAGAAGTTATTGGACAAAAATCCTAGGGACTGGCATACACAGCTGAGATTTGCACTTTGGGTAGACATAATAAGAATCAAGAGCTCTATAGGGACATCTCCTTGTCATTTGGTTTATGGAAAAGATCCAATTTTTCCCATTCAGCTGAGGATCCCAACATTACAGTTTATGTAGGAATACTTGGAAGGTGAAGACCTAGCATGCACATGATTGACACAGTTACTACTCTTGGAAGAGAAAAGAGATCAAGCATTGGAAAAGTTTGCAAAACATCAAGTTGTGGTAAAAAGGTGGTTCGATAGAATGGCCAGAGTTAAGGACTTTCAAATTTTAGATTTGGTACTCTGTTGGGATAAGGCCCATGAAAAGAGAGGTGATCATGACAAGTTTGACAATCTATGGATGGGGCCATTTCAAATTTCTGAGATACTGGGTGATAATGCATTCAAGCTAAGAACTCTAACAGGAAAGGAAGTCCCATTTCCTGTCAATGGGCAATTCCTCAAGCATTATTTTTTCCCTTAGGTTTCCTTCTGGAAGCCTACCATGTACATAGTTAGGCTAGGTTTCCCCTTGTGTTCTTTCATTTTGGTTTTCCTTTTTTTTTGTGCTTTCATTGGTCTTCTTCTAGCTTAGAGGGGATTTTGGTTTTCTTCCCCTATTTCGTTTCCTTCATTTCTTTCTCGTTGGTGGGATTTTGGCTTTCTGTAGTTTAGGTTGTTTTAGTTTTCTTGTAGTTCAGTTGTTAGTTTAGGGTTTTTGTTTCCCCTAAGCCTAGTTTGCTTAGGCAGTTTTGGTTTTCTTTTGTTTTGGTTTTCGCCAGGTGGCTTGGAGGTTTGGGTGTTCCCATTTGTGTAGGGGGTGTTGTGTTATTTCAAACTTCATTTGAAGATTCCACCAAGTCTTGTTTATCTCATTTCCTGGATAATTGTTCATGAAGATCCTTCGAAACTAAGGTTGTCTTTCTTATGTTCATCATTAGGTTGGAACATAGATTTGACTCAGGAGGTTAATCATGCACTGTGTCTTGACACTCAAACTTTGAGATTGCTATATTTTAAAATCCATAGTGAGCTTCACTGCTCACGAGCCAAAAGAAAAGAAAGAAATCTTGACACCTAACTATTTCTCTAAGTCCATCTTAGTTTCTTTCGGAGAGATCATGGCTTGTGAAAATTTTAAAATCTTGCTTCAGCGCCACTCTAATTCCTAAACCCCTAGTGAGCTTCACTGCTCACGAGCCAAAAGAAAAGAAAGAAATGCAATATCAATTGAAAAGGATAAAAGAGAAAATAAAAGAAAAGTTGAAATAATTGGCTTTTGGGGGTACACGAAAATCTCCATAGGTGTTCGAAAGAATAATTTACTGGAAGTGGAGCAATCTTCATTGGTTTACAGTGACAACTCCGTCGGGGCTATGGACGCCTGACTGGCAGTGGGGCAATGTCCAGGATGCTTTTGGAGTTAAGAAGAATATATAGCTTGCCATGGCCAATCTTAGGGTTTTTGAGTGGTCTTGTTGAGTGGAACTTAATGCATTTGCACACACATAGGTAATTGAAGGATAACAGTGTTTTCATCCAATATATGATTCTCCTCCCCTTTTGAGTTATGTTTTCTCTCTTTGTGATAGCATAAGTTTGTTAACCAAGGAATTTGGGTTCAAAGTAAATTTTTATCCTTGAAATGTCTTCAACATTTCACCCGTGGAGTTGCCAGATGTTGTGACATTTATCACACACCGCCCATCTGCAATGAGACCCCTATTTCCCTTCTCCTGTTTGGCCCCTGTTCTGTCTCAGTAAGCTCTTAAGCCACTCTCTGAACATGTCATGTTTTTGTCTTCAGCAGTTCTGCACAGAGAGAATCATGCCCAACATGGCAAATGGAGGGTTATGTTATCTATTCCCCCCACCTTTCACAGAGTGTAGTTCTTGGACAGTCATGGAATGCGGCAAATAGAAAATCCCTCATTCCATGTAATATGTGCTTTGAGTGCAAAATGGAAGTCATCATGGATTGTCCAGAAATAAATATCCCCAAGTTAGGTCAAAGTGCGCTCATGGCGCAAAATGGGGGTAGTTGTGGATTGTCCCAAGGCAAAAAATCCTTCACTCACGCTAAAATGAGCCCAAAGTGCAATGTGGAGGCAATCCTACAATTGGCAAAAAGAAAGTTCCTTCACTCACACTAAAATGCGCCCAAAGCACAATGTGGAGGCAGTCACAAAATGTGCAAAAAAAATAATCCTCAACCTCATGCTAGATGCCCCCAGATAGTCAAGGAATGTAAGAGAAGGAAAATTCCTTCACTGAACACAAAATGTGCTCAGAGCGCAAAACGAAAGCAGTGAAGGAATTCGCAAAAAGAAAAATCCTTAATGCATGGCAATGTGCGTTCGCGGTACAAAATTGATGTAGTCTCAGAGAGTGAAGAAAACAAAAATCCTTGACTCAAGTCAAAGATCACTCAAAATGCACGAAGTTGTGAATTCCATATCGTTGAAATTTTTGGGAAACTTTTCAAAATTCAGAAAAATCTAAAAAATATCTTGAAAATCTCAAAGCATGAATTTTTGTAATTTGGAGAAAAAAGCTAAAAAAGGAAAAATTGATTTTGGGATTTAAAATTTTAATTTTAATTAATTATTGATTTTTTATTAATATTTAATTAAAACACAAAAAATCGATAAAAGCAATAAAATAATTGAAAATCCTTGAAAATGGAAATTTCTTTAAATGTTTTTTTGATTTTATGTTTCAAAATTTGAAATTAATTAAATATTGATTTTATTTGATATTTAATTAATTAACCAAAAAATTAAAAAAATCAAAAAAATGAAAAATTGAAAAATTTTGAGGAATGGGAAAACTTCTCCATGAAGACAAAGTGCTCAAATTAGCAGATTCTAAAAAAGCGAGGAAAAACACAAACAAGTGGAAAATAATTTTTTCAAAAATAGGGCAGCTACCTAATTTTAGCCTCCAGTCTTTAAAGCATCTTTTCAGTTTTTGAGAGGCTATAAGAGAAGGCTATGTTCATTTCATTCTCACACAAATCGAGAGAGCATTCTTGAGAAGAGAGAAAAGGATTATTTCTTGGGAAGTGTGGAAGTTACTTTTGTGAAAGTGGGATTTATTTTCAGTAAGTGGGAAGGATTGTGCAAATTCTTGGGATAAAGAAATTTTCTATTCCAAGGAAAAATCTAGAAACTTCTAAATTTTTGAAATCTTCTTTTTTGGAGAAATTATTTTAGTTTATGTTTACTTGCATGCTCTTATGTATGTTTAGTTTCTATTTTACAAGAGAGCGAGATAGCAGAACCTAGAGGAACAAACATGGCTAGGAGGCAGATGATAAAGAATGAGCAAAGTAGATTTTATCCAGAGTCTAGGATCGTGTCAAAATTGTCAGAAGTTAGCGATACCAACCTTGGAGGACTAGACCTGAATGAATTCCATAGAAGCATGTTTGGTTATAAAGAGCATCATCTGACACACCTAGCCAGCCGGATTATGAATAGTAGCATGGTGGCCGCAGCCGGATTCCCTCCTACCTTCCAGCATCCTGAATTGATCATGGATTGTGCAAGGCACTACCAGGAAAGAGACACAACAATCAGGGATGCTAATGGAAACCTACTTGCAGACCTTTCTGCACCAGCAATTTCAGAGCCTTCGAAATTCCTTCCTCTCAGAGATTGGTGATGAAAACCAAGGACCAAGCAGACAGAGTCTTCACTGTCGGGGTTGAGTATTGTGAAGAGATCATCAATAACAAGTGGCAAAGAAAGAACAGATCTCATTTTTCCAAGCTACCAAAAGAGCTTGTATGGCTATATTTCCACCATGAGTATAGCAAGATGATAATGATGTTGAGTAGGATTTTTGGCCTACCTCAGTCTTATCTCTTCGAGAGTTGGATGTGGTACTTTATCGAGTAGGTAGTGGAAGAGCATAATCATGTGGATTGGGCAGGGTTGATCAGTGACAACCTGAGTGAGCAATTAGAAATCTTGGAGCAAACAAAGAAATTTTACATGAGTTCGTACCTCATCTACATGTTGGCATGGGCAACAAGATATGAAGGATTGAGATGCAAGGGAGCAATCGGGAGCGGAACTCAACGGTTGGAAGTATATGATTGCTATCCTTAGTTGCATCTACATGCAATTGATGATTATTTTTGAGTCAATGACACATTTGCAATGCATATTGTGCGAACTTTACAAAAGAAGATGCATGTGAGACTGTCGGAGGAAGCCGTAAAATTGGTGGCAGAATACGTGGCATGGTTCATTCAGTTTCCTACTTTTTCCTACATCAGACTTCAAGGATTCTTAGGGAAACCATACAAGCTTCCTAGGTATCTGACAGATAAAATGGTCCCGCTAGAGATCACCTAACAACTGACCATCTATGAAAAGATTTAGAAAGGAAAGAAGAAATTGGATCTTGATTTTCCAATTTCCATAGGCAAGGATGAAGTAGAATTGTGTCCATGTTTGAAGGCAGCTGAGAAATCTCATGAGGAATTGTTATTCTTTCATCTTCCTCTATATACAGAAAGGTTAAAGTTTGATCCTTACAACAAGATATGATTAGTGGCTGGGATCAAATATCAGCATATGGCACACCTTGAGGATTTTTGGGCAAATGTTGCAGATGAGCAAGAAGTGAAGAAAAGGATGCGTTCCAAATTGCCATTGAATTTGATCAGAGCGTGCAAGACTTTTCATATTTCTGACCAGATGGAGGAAGGATTAAATGTGGTCCAAAAAGGATACTACCCTGAAAAGAGAGAAATTAGTGCCTATGATTGGTCAAAGAAACAAGTTCTAGACCTCGACACTTTGTCTAGACCAGTCTTGGATTTCATGAGGTACTGGATTGGGAGGCAATTGAGCTAGGTGTTTGTACCAAAGGAACAATGGACATACCAATTGATGGGTCATCAAACAGTGAGGGATGAAAGACCGAGGCAGCCGCAAGGAAGAGTAATGGAAGATGGAAAAATTCCATCAGGTAGTGCAGAACTCAAAAAAGATAGGGGTGTTTCTCAGGAAATACAAGCAAAAAGGAAATTGGACCTCCATAATGATGAACCACAACAGAAAAAGTAGAGGTCTATGGATGTTTCATCCTCACCTAGCCAGACTCCTAGTGTGCAAGAAATAGGAACTTTCACCAAGGAGGAAACAGATATCAACAAGAGAATGATGGAGCAGGACCACGTAAATAGGTCAGTTCAGGACAGGCTGAGTATCAATGCTAATGAAGGGTTTCCACAAAGAAGAAGTAGAGAGTAGGATATCACCATTGAGGAGAGTCTTGGTACACTGCTAGAAAGAGAAATGATGGAAGAGGAAGTTCCAGAAATAGTGACAGAGGTCCGTACAACAGAAGAAGGATGTCCTATAATGGGAGTTTTAGCGCCTATGGAAATGACATAAATTCCAAGGGCTGAGGAAGAAATTTATATTAGGACAGTCCAAGGACAAGAATAGTTGGTAGTTTAGAAAGACTAGGACACTGATGTTCTAGAATGGTTGGGATAGAGAATTCAAAGGAGCTAGGAAAAGGAGATTGACCCAGTGACTGAATTGAAGGAGATCCTAGATTGAGCGAACCGATCAGATGAAAAGGGAAAGGAAAAGCGGTTCACAAAGATTATCCAAGGAGAATCTAGAGCCAGGATCTTGCCGGTTGCAACACCAACGATAGATAAAGCAAAGGATCAGATTGCTCCTGAAGAATACAACATAACTGAAGTTGACTTAGGTCATGCATCTAGGGAACAAGTCATGGAGGATTTTGATGACTCCACATAGGCCGTGGAGGACAAAATGAAGAGGCTTGAGGATAAGTATCAGAGGTAGAAAGGTGAAATTAAAGCCCTATGTGATTACATAAGCAACCTGTCGCATCCAGTCAGTGAGAAAGATCCATCATTCGTTCCTCCAGTTGTCCCTATAGAGTTTGTTGAAGGAATAGATAGAATCAGGCGGATTGCACAATGAGCAAAGGTTTGGATGGATGGCATCCTGAATGAGGCCTACAAACATGCTGAGGATTTGGTAAAGATACATAATAGAGAACTTTCCATTCTTTCATGAATTTAGTGTATGGAGGGATCTTGGGAGGATGAAACATCTATAGAGATGAGGTAATCACAGAGTTGCACGAACTGATGGAGACACCTAGTGAGAAACTGACTGATGGCGGGGTTGTTAGAGAGGATGAAGTATATGACTTTTCTAGGTGGTATGGCATAGTGGTGTTGGCCAAGGAAATGTTTAAGTATTTCATTAAGGAATCCACTTGACTGAAGGAAGTTGCTGATAATATCCAGCAGGAGGTTTACAATAATGTTTCCTCGCTTTTATCACAAAGGCTCACTAAAGAAGAGATAACTCTAGGCAACTTGAATAGAAAGTTGGAGGAGTCCTTTCAGTTGATCTTTTTCATGAAGGATGATTATGAGAACCTTTCCATATTCTCAAATGATATGCATTCTGCTCAGGTCTTGGTAGTGAATTGGGATGATAGTTTGAAGAAGTCTGAGCGAGCAATGTTTGCCTTGGAATTCAAGCAAGAATCGGCACCCAGTATTAGCATGGAAGAATTGGAAGTAGTGCTAGATAGATTCTAGGCATTCAAGAAAAGAGGTCAAAGATAGGACAACAGGTGCATTTAATGCATTGTGGGAACATGTAGTGGTCATTTATTGCACCGCACCTTCATTCTGAGTGTGCATGCATAGTGGGCATTTATTACCCACTATGGTAGTGGATTCTTTTTTGCATTAATGTAGATTCCTTTTCTATGCCCTAACCCTAATTAGTGTTGAGGTGGCAAGATCTAGGCTATTGGTTATTGTTTTGATCCAGGCCTTTCATTGTTTTCAAGGACCTATATAAAGGCCTCTTCTTCTCATTTGTAATAGAGAGAATTTTGAGATTGTTGCTTATGGGCTATTGAGACAATAAAATTTTCATTGAAGTGTGGTGATCATTTGATGTGTCTTAATGCTTGTTTGGTTTCATTATTCTCTCAATTAGATTAAGTTTGGTAAATAAAGTGTAATGAATGTTTTGGAGAATATGTTGATGTTTTGATGAGTTTCTTTGGTTCATACTTTTGACGCTTTAGTGATTCTAAAACGTTGTGCAAAGTTAGCCGAAACCCTTATCCATGTGCCTGAATTTGATCATTCATACAAACCCTTGAAGATTGCACTGGTCTACGTGTAGTTTTAGCCTGACTTGGTGAAGCGGGACTTGGTAAATTGAGAAACTCATCCATCTCATACTTTCCTTAGCTATCATTACCCTTAGGATTAGATTAGGATCTTTGAACCCTAAAGCCTTTTCATTTCTGCATATCCGGTGAAAATCCAAAAAATAACACTTAATTGAAAATCTTTTGATAGTAACCATATTCATCATGACATAAAGGATTGACAACGTAAGGCCCCTTGTGATCATCAGAAATTCACATCAACAATGAGCTTATCTACAAGTCGAGGAACCTTGGAAGTTACCGTATGATCTTCTTACAATCTTAGCATGCACGGTACTTTGTTCAAGAGAGGATAAGATATTTCGATATTTTGTTCTACTGTTTGATGAGTCATAAAACATACATCAACAAGTATCATCATACCCATTGTCATTTCCCTCTTCTACTGCACGTGAATGTTTTTCATCCTTACAAAGCTGAAGTTCTCCAAAATCCCTTTCCAAGGGGCTAAAATTATCTGTGTGCTGCACCAGGTCAAATCTTAGCAACTCTAGAATCATCAAGTTTTCCCCACAATAGATGGCATTCATTGCAAAATCCTCCAAAATGATCCTTACTGGAGTAATAGCTCTCCCCAATAGAGGCAGCAACTCTGTCCCAAACGCTAGAGTATCGATCTTATGCTTACCCTTGACATCCAATTTTTGACATGATAATTTTAGTTCCTTTCTGTTGATGGGAGGGATACCATAGCCCCACACCCCTTCTTGCTCAAACAATGTTCCCCGAATGACTTCAAAAACTTTTCCTGTGGTGAATCGGTGTTTTATTGATCGCAGGTTGTGTATGATAGCCTCGACCGATAGTTTGGACCTCCAAACTTCCTATGGTTCTGTTATCATGCAAGTCAAGCACCCACCATCCAAGAGAAATGGATTCACCAAAACTACATTATCTTTAATTATTTTTTGTGATAGATGTTTGTTTAGTGTGGTAATGGAATACCACAAATTTTGAACACGGGAATTTATCATCTGCAACCTCCTGTAACTTTCTACCAAGCTATCTGTAGAATAATCACCAATAGTTTCAGTACCACTGTGGTTGCAGGTTTGGTCAGTGTCCTCCTAGTTTGGCATGCCACACAACATAGAGAAACCTTCTTCTATTGAAGATGTTGGAGGCTGTTCATGATCTCTTTGCTTAGATTTTGTTGTAGAAACTTGTGTGTGATCAACACCACCACACAATGGTCTATAAAACCTCGATGCCTGCCCGCTGCAATGCCCGTCATTCTTACCACAATGACACCCAACTTCTAGGTTTGAAAGTGTGGGAGAGGAGCCTACAACCAATGCATTCCACTCCGCCTCTACTTCTGTAATCTGCAATAATAAATCATCAAAAACTTTATTGTCATACTTGTCAAAAGCTTTTGGATCATGTGCAACCTTGAGCCAGGGGTTTTCTCTGGCCTCCTTAAGATCTCTAATCCTTCCACTCTTGAGATCCTCACTCACCAAGCACCTGAAATATTTTTGTGGTTCCTTTTCACCAAGGGGAAACTTCTCTATCAGCAAGACATACATTTTTGCGAGGAAAGAGTCCTTTATCAAGATTTGATGACCCTTCCCATCATTTTCCTCTTCTTGAAATAGAGTACAAAAAATCCCACTCTTTCTCAAAGTTGTCTTTTTCAACATTCATTATACGACACAAAAGCTCCAACTTTTGATCCATACAAAACAGTCGGTCTATGAGTAGGAAATTCTCTTCCTTGAACCTCACAATTTTTTTCTTTTGGTAATCCTCATGAGTCTTGGCCTCAACTTCCTCAAGTTCATCCTCACTTGCTTCAGCATCCTCCTCTTCAGCCGAATCCAAATTTCAAGAAATTCTTCAATAACAAAATCAACATCATCATCTTCTTCCTTCATCTCTACTCAAGCCAAACTGGCTCTGATACCAATTGTAAATATTAGACAAGCAAAGAAACAAAATTAAATATAACAAAGAAGACAAAACACAATGGACACAATATTTATCATGGTTCGGCAATATGCCTACGTCCACACTTGAAACAGGAATCGGTGTATTAATGTAATCTACAGTATGATACAATCCAAATGATTCAATACATGACTACACAGTCATTTTAAGAGAGCTCCTCGAATACGAAGAGGCAAGGGAAAATCAAGGGAAATGAACAGTCTTGTAACCGTTAGACTTCATATCCCAACAAGAGGAACAAAAAACTTAAAATAAATCAAGCTCCACCACAAGACAACCATAGTTAGAGCCCACAGTCCATTGAGGAAGCACACGAGCTAGAGTAGAAGGAGACTTAGAGAAAATGACTCCCCCCACACTCCTAGCTAACCACCAAACTTGTTCAAAGGAAATGAGAAAATACGTTGGCTGACCAACCCAAAAGGCATGCTATGGATGAACAAAATAGTATGCATCATCCACAAAATCCACCAACGTGTGCCTAGTCTAGAAAAAATGCAGCGGGAAAGAAATCGTATAAACTCAAAACTAGCCAACAGGAGTAGGAACCAGGAAAGAGGGGCCAACACCCGGCCACAACAGAACATGGATCGATAGATCTCCAATTGGAACTAACCCATCAGACAACCAGAACCCCCAACGGACTCCCTTGAACGCAAAAAGAAATAGGGAAGAAAAGAAAGCAACCCACTACCCAAGGAAAAGCAGACCAACACTCTCACCCTACGAATACAGCATAGCTCAGGGAGGCTCATCTCCATCTCCCTCTTCAGCTCCGTCAGTCTCTGACTCACCAGAGTTTGAAAACCCTCGACCTCCTCCCTTCCCGCTCATCTCTTTGAACATGCAAGTTATACCATAACAATTGTTTCATTAAAAAATATTACGCTCTTCATAAACCTTCTAGAAATTATGAAAAAAATATTGACTTGCAACATTAAAGATTAAACTAGTCCAAAACTAAGAATTGAAGTAGCTTGGATATAGATTTGCATACACTTTCAAAAATGACTAGGAAAAAAATAAAATTATTTATTTTCTTGTCTCTATAATGTAAGGTCAAGCTTGATACTATTTATAATGAAATAACTTGTAAAATTAAATGATAAAAGAAAAAATATGCTACAAATACTTAATAATAATGATCCACTTCAAAAATAATAAAACTTCTAAATTTTTTAATATCACTTACGATAACTTAAATATCAAAATATAATGTACTAAACAACTTGTACATCTAAATAAATAAGAATAAGATAATGAATACTAACTAGCATAACCCATGCACACTATAACATTAAAGAAACAACACCCTTTCAATATTTAACATTCTAACAACAAGTCCACATGGATATAACAAATTGTTAGAAAAACTCTTTTGAGAAGCATAATAAATTCTTTCCCAAACATAAACTGTCTTTTCCAATCACTTTTAAGCTATTAACAAAATCTATAGAAGTAATAGTAAAAAATTCACTAAGTAGTACGGTTATTTGACTTACATGTTGAGGCTCCCAGATTTAGTTTTTATCACCGTGTTATCAAATTTATTGGGTTCAGATAGCATGAGGTTTCATAGTTCAAGGTCTTACATTACCTAAACATAAAATGGCCGACCAACTCTTACATTGAAAGCATTGTGCCTCAAGGAAACTTTTGAGCATTTTTGTCTAGACGTTCTATCTATCTTCTCTATGGGCATTTAGACTAACCACCTAGCTGAAACCAGAGGGGTTTGTCAGGGTCTTATGCCGTCTTGCCAATTGGAATGCAAGAAGGTATGGATCGAAGGAGACTATAACAACATTATTACCTCAAGGGTAAGCATAAGCCATCTTGGACAACTGAAAACTGGATTAAAAAAAATCAAAAGATATAATTTCTTCATTTGAAAATTGCTATATCTCCCTATCTACCACGAGGAAAACTTTGTTGTTGACTGGTATGCAAATAAGGGAGGGTGAAAGTATAAAGTTGTGTCAGTGCACTTTAGGCTAACTTATCAGCACAACTAAATTTAAGTATTTTTAACTAAATAATAATTGTGGTCAAGCAAATGGTCTAGCTATATTCATTATAGCTAAGTTAGATATGTGTCTAAAATTTTATGATTGGAAGTGTCTATTTAATGCATATTTTAGACAACATTTGGTCTAATTACCAAAAAAATAAAAATATTTCATAAAGGCAATGTTTTAACAAGTCCTACTCCTTTTATTGTTATTGGTTTAAAAAATAGGAAAATACCCTTTTATAGATCTATACATGAACTTTTGTAAAAATATATATTTTTAATATTTTTAATACTTTTTATATTTTATATTTATTTTTTATTCAAATCAGTCATCAACAAAAAAAATATATGGTCAATTATCTTGTCATAGAAAAATAGTAAAATTTATTTAGAATTTTTTTGGAAAAATATTATTTAGTAGAGAAAATAATCTATATCAAGAGGATATAATTTATTTATATTTTAGATGAATAGTTAAGACAAAGGAGTCATTTAATGGAAAGAGATATGTTTCAATATACATTTTGTATTTTGTATTTAAATATAAGTTTATAAAAATAGTGAAAAGATATATCCATGCACTAAAATTTCAAGTTATCTATACACAAAACAACATTTGAATTGAAAAATAAAAAATACTATGTAAAGGTTGATGGATGATATAACTCTAATTTCATTATTTTATCAACAACTAAATTTTAGTTTTTATTTTATTTAAAATTATATTTCTATACTTTCAAATTTTTTTACAAAAAATCCAAACATAAAATACATTAAAAATTAAACATTTCATCGGTTTACATCATTTAAACATTCTCAACACATATCCCACCTTTTAGTGATTCAATTTAAGGCAATCCTGTTTATCTTAAGGACAAATTTTGTCTTTAGGGCATGCCTTTCCTCCAAACTCTACTTGGCGTGTATTGACATATTTAATTTATCTTTTTTTTAAAGGGTTTTGGTTCTCTTCAAAACATTCTTGTACCATAATAAAAAAATAATAACATGAAACAAATTAGAAATATATTACTCATAATCTATCTTTGGAAAGAGTTCTTGGACAAGTAAGACTTCTCCAAGCTACTCACATGCATAGTTGTTGAGCTATAATCCAAGTTCCCAACATCATTGGACACCTTTTACACGTGACGTTTCATCACCTTCATAAAGGTATGAAGCTAAAATTTTAGACTTTTGGTCACCATCAAAACTATTAGATATGAATATTCACATGTATGTTTCTAAGGCTAATGAGGTATAGTTCTTTTAATCCATGAGCTCATCAGACCATTTAGCATCTATCTATTCTCTCCTACTTCTTTCCATGTTTTCAAAGTGTTGACCTTTTTAAAATAAGACAAGCGTATAATATTGTTGATGTTGTCATCACTAATAATATCTATTGGTTCATCCATAACAACTATAAATACTTAATTTTTAATTTTTATTTTGAACTCACTTGCATGATTTTCATAATTGGTTACCATATGATCTATTTTCTATAATAGTAATACTTAATGTTAATCTTACATGAAACTCACTTTCACATACTTTTCTTTGAGTATAATGCAATATCTTGTCAAGAATCTCCTCTTGAATAGAAGAATTAGCTTGAGAGAAAGAAGTTAGGATCTACAAACATATAAATGCACTTTGTAGACTCTTTGTATTATTGTATCATAATGGGTCTTAAATCCCACCTCTTTTCCAAATCTATTCTACAAGAAACTTAGTCATAAAATTCTATTTGATTCATAACAAGAAGGAAGGATATAGACACATGAAAACAAACACTTGTGTGTGCGGGAATGTACACGTACACACACAAACATCACTGAGAATAAACTAGGACTATCATGTAAATAAACTAGAGAAGAATAGTGACAATGAACTAAGAGAGTACTAGAAACATCTATTTCTCCTTATTGGCATGTTGATAACATGCACACAACACAACTATAAATGATTTATATGTTATAATTTTTTATACATGTATAAGTATCATCAAAGAATCTTATTGGAAGAATTATTTAAGGAGATTATGAAATATCTAAAAAGTCTCATAGAATGCACCTTTGGTATTAGAAATTGAAGGATTGACTTTCATATGCTATGATCTATCATAAAATTGATATAATCTAGTCGATTAATTATATATAATCAAACTAAATTCCATCTTCTATTCTTGAGGTACAAGAGTTGGAGGATGAATTCCTATTAGGTTCTTTATCTATTGAGATATTTCTCACATTATGAAAATATGCAAGGGTAAAGTGACACCTTTTTAATAGAAGTTTATACAAAAGTATCGCAATAAAAGGCCAACAATTAACATTTCCAACTCCCATCCTTTAATATTGGAAATGTCTTACCCTCATATAATATAATGGAGGCAAGTGCATTCAAAACTCCCCTCACAAATGGTTGTTCTAACTTGGTGTTTGATAAAATTAATACTATAAGCAATAGAGATAAGGGAGAGGTAAGTGAAAACATATTGGTTGAGGAAGGAGAAAGTGACAAAGAACATGTTTATGTGATACTTGTGAAACTAGGTAAGATTTTAAAAATATAAAATAATTTAAAACATTTCACAAATTGTAGCCTAAATAGTGAATTTATAAGAATATCTATAATTTTAATAACTTACTGAAAAGGATTGCAAATTCCTCTAATTTGGATTCTATGTTTTTCAAAATTCTCTTGTTCAACCTTTCATAAATTATGAAAAACATTATCAACTTGCAACATTAAAGATTAAACTAGTCCAAACTCTTTTTCTATAATTTTTCTTCAAATCTTTTTCTAACTTAAAAATAAGAATTAAAGTAGCTTGAATATAGATTTGAAAATCTTTCAAAAATCAAGATAAAATTCACTAAAATGAAAGATATGTGCACTTTCAAAAGTGATTTCGGAAAAAATATAATTATTTCTTGTCTCTATAATGTCAAGTTATTCTTTGATACAATTTATAATGAAATAACTTGTAAAATAAAAATAAAAGAAAAAATATACTACAAATACTTAATAATAATGAACCACTTCCAAAAAGAAAAACAAAACAAACCTTCAAAATTATTTGAATATCACTTACGATAACTCAAATTGTATGAAATAACCTATATATCTAAATAAAAATAAGATAATGAGAAACTAACTAGCATAACCCATGCACACTGTAAAATTAAAGAAATAACACCCTTTCAATATGTAATTTTCTAACAAGTCCATAAAAACATAAGAATTTCTTAACAAAACTCTTGAGAAACATAATAATTGCTGCCCAAATGTTTATTGTCTTTTTCAATCACTTTGAAGTTATTAACGAAACCTATAAAACTAATAGTGAAAAATTCATTGACTAATATAGTTATATGACTTCTTTGTTGATGCTCTCAGATTTAGTTTTTATTGTTGTGCTATTAAATTTATTGGGTTGACATAGAATGGGGTTTCATAAATAGGTCTTACTTTTCCTAAACATACAATGGTTGACCAACTCTTACACTAAAAGCATTATCCACCAAAGAAACTTTTGAGCATTTCCCCTCAACATTCTATCTTCTCTATAACTGTGGTTAGAAAGCTTGTCTAAATTGAGACACTTCATCCACTCTATCAAAAGAATTTTTGGAGTAGAAAGACATTGTGTCTCAACTATATATTGTCAAATAAAGTCAAACATAGAACATAAGTTGACAAAGATAAGTAGTAGAATTTGGCATTATCTTATTTGATGGTAACTTTTCTAAGTCCTCGTTTATTTATGTTTAGTTTCACCGAGCTTGACATTTTTTGTGCAATTATGTTCCTGTCAAGGGATAGTGCTAGTGACACTTATCAGATTCAACTCCATAGCTATACAAAAATGTGATATAACATGTGCACCAAGTTATAAGGAACAAAATTAACCGTGGAAGAATGTCCACAACTTTTGGTCTCTCTAAGATGAGTTGACCAGTATAACACAACTTGCTATCCCATTAACTCTCTTTCTAACAAGATCTCTCTTAGGATGAGTTGTCTAGCATAATACAACTTTCTTTCAACTCTTCCTCCTCTATTCACATAGATCATCTGACATGACACAATTTGCTAGCTTGTGTAATTCATTATTTTTATTTCTCTTCCCTCCATGATCTCATAGCATAACACACCTTGCTAGTTGGTTAGATCATGGTGTCTTTTTTCATCTTTGATGTGTATTCTCACTCTTTCTATGTGAGAACTTGTTCTCTTGCAATAATATTTTAAATGCACAATATTAATAGTTGGGAAATTTCGACTACAAATATCTATTCAACTAGTTGACTTGAAGCCTTAGTTTTTTTTTGGTTTTTCTTTATTTTTTGTTTTATGTTCCCTTCCATCTAGTTATTTGAGTTAAGAACCTTAGTTTGGGGTGTTTTTCCCCCAAACTTAGTGATGTATTATCTCTTTGAAGTCTTTCCCATGATCATGAGTATGTTTGTAGACTCATACTCCCACTAAATTAGGGGGTAAATATAGTGTAAAAATTGTACACAGTTTCTAAGTTGTCCAACTGAATGCTTACTTAGAACCCATTTTTTTATGTGTTCATTCTTGTATACAAAATAAGACTTTTATATGTATTTAATTTATAAATATTTAAATTATGGTTCTCTCTTGATTTAATTTCTATGAGGGCCCTTATTATAGGTGTGCATTATAATTATTTCATTCATTTGTAACCTCTTGTATACATAGGCCTTATTTCATTATGGGTAGCTATTTTTATTTATAACGATTTCAAACCTCAATTTTGTGCACATTTTTGGTATCCCTTATCTTAATTGACTCTTGATTTAAATTTTATCCCTAATTAGCTAGAAGAGGGTGATCCATAAGGAACAAGGTGAGATAGGTCACCCCATACCTCATGAGGTACCTTACTCCCTATTTAAAATGATCCAAATTTCAAATTGGAGAATGGTTTCTTAATTTTAGTGTGAGCTATACAAGTAAACATACCTCCCTCATTTTGGGTAAGAAAACAAAAGAAAGCATTCAAGATCCATTCTATCAAGCCTTTATTCGAGTTCAAGCATCCAAGCCATTTCATCCCTTCATTGTGGCAAGCTTCAAAAACTACTATTTAAGCATGTTTTTATGATTTTCTATCAAGTTTGTGTGCATTCATGCTATTACATCAATACTTGTGATTCTATTCCAATAGAATTCAAATCATTAAGGTATACGACATCTTGTTTTTTAGATATAGCCTCTCCTTCAGGCTAAATGTGCACTTTTCTTTCAAGAATTCTTATTTCAATTTATGGTAAATTTAAATTAAGGTTTGGACTTAGGCAAACCCCTTTCCCAATATTTTCTCCTTTTTTGTATGTAGGTGATAGAGGTAGCATAGCTATGGAAAAAACTACATATAGATTTGATAGAGAGCTAAAATTAACTACATTCTTATCAAATTTTGTTACGACTAAGACACCTCCTAGATCTTATCTGAGTCCGGTTTCCCTATACCCTCTAGGTTTCCACATTCTTGTCATTTCATTTACTAAAATATAAATCATATATAATAGTAGCTATTTTGGATTTCTAAATTATATATTAGAATTGGGTTCTTAGTTTGACAACCTTCTTTGTATGTAGAAAGCTTCTCTCTCTCTCTCTCTCTCTCTCTCTCTCTCTCTCTCTAGATCTTGCATTCCCATTTTTACTTTGTATTTTCCCCTTTCAATTACATAGTCATCTTCCATAATAGTGAAGGATGATTGCATCCACTCAATGCTTAATTCTTCTTGAGCCTAGTGGATAATCTTCCTTCCAATGTGAGAGGAGATACACACAAGTTTACTAGTTCTTCCACACATCGTAGTGAACATTATTTCCTTAATTACAAGCATTGATATTTTCTAAATGTGTTATGGATGCTAGATATATATCATATTACACATATCTTATTCTATACAATAAATGGCTTCTTCTAGCATACTCTCTACATATCATCTAATGGAGAGGTGGTGACAATTTAGGCCCCACTTGATCCAAATTCCAAATTTTTATCTTATTTGATAGAAATATGTATTATTGTGTAGAAGTTCTTCCACCTACCTCCAATTTATGGTCCCACCCTAAGAAAGATTAATTTAGAATTTTTTTTTTATAACATGCCCTTAATAATATAATTTAATAATTATTTTCCCTCAAATTAAAATTTAAAAGAGAAACTTTAATTGTTTTTGGAATCTTTTAAAAACATAATCAGTTCTCAAACATTCTAGAAATATTATCCTATGTAATGAAATTATAAGAAAACCTTAAATTGTGACAACTTAGTAAAAATGACTCCAAATACCTCCGAGTTATGATTTTAGGTGGTTCAAAATGCTCTTGTTGAACCATTTCAAATTTTTTAAAAATCAAGTTGTAGTGTTGGGAGTGAAATCAGTTCAAACCCTATTTCTATAGTAACTCCTTTAATTTTGCTACACATAGCTTTAGTTAACGATTGAAGTAGCTTCACTATACACTTGATCATGAACCTTCCAAAAATTAAGAAAACAATTACTAAAATGAAGGATATATAGAGTTCTCAAAATGGCCTAATTTTTTTCTACTTCTTGTCTTAATGGTACTAAGATCATACTTTTATACTAATTCTAATAACATAGTTTATACAATAGAAAACCATAATAGAAAAATGTTTCAAATATTTTATAATAACAAATCATTTCAAAGAAAAAACCTTTAAAATTCTCCGAAAGAAATACAATTGATAAATTTGTGATGAAATAACACTCACTACCTTACACACATACGGATACATACATTATTATATCTAACTTATATATTAGTTAATGCAACTTAAAAGTCAAAATATAATACAATACACAACACATGTATGTAAACGAATATTATAAAATCATATAATATAATTAAAATTTAAGATAGGGAGAATGTAACTATCACAACCCATGCACTCTATAACTTAAAGATATAACATCCTTTCTATATTTAAATTCCTAAAAAGTCCACAAGGACATAACAAATCGTTAACAAAATCACTTTTGAGAAAGCTAATAATTTCTGCGAAACATAAACTATGGGACCCTTCCAATCAATTTTCCCATCGACGATACGTGTAAGACTAAAACTGAAAAATCTATTGATCAGTACGGATATTTAATTTCTCCGTGAAGGCTCGCACACTTTTGGGTTTATTTGGTGTCATTGTGTTATCAAATTTATTTTTTTGAGATTTCATAACCATGTGTTCATACTTCCTGAATGTACAATGGCCGACCAACCTTTACGATGAAAGCGTTGTCCCCCGAGTAACTTTTTGAGGCTTTTTTTTTTAATCTTGACGTTCTATCTATCTTCTTTATCGTTTACTATAATTGCGCTTATAAACCTGATCTTAATTGAGAAGTTTATCTACTCTTATCAAAAGAGTTTGTAAAGTAGAATGAGACTGTGTGTCAACTATATATTGACGAGTAAAGCCAAACATAGAACAGATATTGAAAAAGATAAGCAGTAGAATTTAGCATTATCTTATTTGACGGTAAGATCTGTGAGCTACAATTATCTTTCATAGTTTCACTGAGCTTGACATTTTTGTGTGATTGCATTCATGTGACGCTATAGTGCTTCTGACATTTACCAAAAGCGAGAAGGCATGTGTACTATCAAGTGGCAAGGAACAAAAGTAACCACAGAAGAATGTTGATGGATTTGGGTCTCTCCACCATTCGATAATATGATAAGGTTTGATATTTGGCTTTGTCAATTGTCTTGTTTTTCGTGTGTGAGATGGGATAGAATTGGCCATCTTGTCCAAATTGTGGACCAGACTTGCCGTATGATACGATATTGGCGGCGATAGTCCGTATTCAAGATCAGGCAATCGTTAGTGTAGCATGGTTTGGTGATGAGGATAACGAGGACAAGGTTAAAACCTCAAAATCTTGGTGTGTAGTAGTAATGTGGAGGTGGATTCAGAGATTGAACTAATATCTTAGACAACTTTCTCAATTGAATGGTAGAAAGATCAAAGACTATGATGATCATCATTAAATTCATTGGAGTTTGGCTCTCAATGGATAACATGAAGCGTGGATGGGCAAAAGTTGGGTAGATTAGCGTAGCCCCAACATTAGTCTTTGCTTTAGGGGAAAAATTGCGTGGATTGCACTACGGATTTTATAAATGATCTTCCATTCAAAAGTAGACAGATACAAAATCCTTGCAGGTTGCCATTGGTTGATATGGAACTCTTAATGTATGTACAAGCTTAGTCTCTAGATTTTCACTCTATAAACATTAGAATCAAAGAAACTTCTTTTTACATTCAAATAAATAGATATAAAAGAGTAGCTGAATAGTGTGTCAAATTTTGATAAGGAAATTGATAACAAATTTAAAAATATTTCAAAAAATAAATTAGAGTAGATTTGTGAAAACAAATTAAGAGATTAATAGATAAGTCTGCTGCTTCTTATTAAAATATTGATGATATGTAGACAATGAAAGTATAATTTAGTCTGGAGTTAAATTCTTTAATACTTTACTCTTAATAAATAATTAGATTTTGATGGAACTATAACATAATTATATATAATAGAAAGTGGAGACTAAATTTATGAATAAAACAAAAAAATAACAATTGAAAATACATTATACACAAGCTAATATTTGAAAATAGTTTTTGGAGCAGTAACACTTCTTCAACCTACTCCTAAGTATAGTTGCTTAGCTATAATCTCAGTTCTCAACATAATTAAACACTTTTTGCACATCAAATGTCACCACCTTCATAAAAGGTATGATGCTAAACTTCTAGGTTCTAAATTTACATCTAAATTGTTGGACATCAATCCTCATATGTATGTCTCATAAACCTAATTAGGTAGTGTTTCTCTAATCCATAAGTGCATCAGAGTATTGTGCATCTGTCTATCCTTTGCTTCATCCTTCCTTGTTTTAAAGGTGTTGACCTCTTCAAAATAAGACAAGTGCATAATATTTATGAAGTTCTCATCATTAGTTATATCTATTGGCTCTTCATCAAAAACTATAAATATTTTACTATTGATATCACTTGAATAAATTTTAAAATAGGAAATCACACATTTTTTGTGCAACAGAATGCCAATAGGTTTTACTTTTTATGGATTAAATTAAAAAATAATTAAATGATTGATATTTTTAATGGACCAAAAGAAAATTTGTTGTTTTATTTCTTAATATGTCATTACTAGACCCAAATGAGACTAAAGTATTTTATATTCATTGTCAAAAAAAGTTAACTTATTACTCAAAACTTAGGGACATCAAAAATATTTTTTTAACATTCTTTGTGTGTTTATAGAAGGGCTAGATGATTTCAATCCTTGACCTGTGCAACAATTAGGACATTCATAATTCACAATAATCATCAACATGGATGTGAAAGGTAATCACCATTAAGGCTTTTGATAGAGTTTCTCCCTCTTGGTCCTAATATATTGATGTGTTCTCCAATATTTTATCCAGGCACAACCAATTCTATGCATGTTTAGTTTGTCTAGTTACAATTCTCTATACACATAAAAGTAGCCATTCTTCCTAAAGTATAGCTCTAATAGATTATGTACATAATGATTAAATCTTCTAACAAAAGAGAACAAGGATACAACTAGGGTAATGATAATAATTTAGATCAATTATTATAATTTCCAATTTTGATGTGTGTCTTCACATTCTACTATAATATATAAATGAAATTGAAAACTAACTAATCATAAGCACTTAACAAATTAGGATGTGTCTTAACAAATTAGAGTATATATGTGGAGGTATAATCTAGTTTCTTCTAGACCTGTCTATGGATGCCGTGGAAGATTCATCCCACCAAGTTTAATCTGTTGATATGGTAAATTTTAGGAAATGGTATAAAATTTAGAGCATGAAGGAAGACCTCCCTCCTTCATAATGGTATAAAATGTACATAATGATTAAATCTTCTAACAAAAGAGAACAAGGATACAACTAGGGTAATGATAATAATTTAGATCAATTATTATAATTTCCAATTTTGATGCATGTCTTCACATTCTACTATAATATATAAATGAAATTGAAAACTAACTAATCATAAGCACTTAACAAATTAGGATGTGTCTTAACAAATTAGAGTATATATGTGGAGGTATAATCTAGTTTCTTCTAGACCTCTCTATGGATGCCGTGGAAGATTCATCCCACCAAGTTTAATCTGTTGATATGGTAAATTTTAGGAAATGGTATAAAATTTAGAGCATGAAGGAAGACCTCCCTCCCCTCATGAGCTATTCAAAGACTCTCACCTTCTTAATTTTGACCCAAAATTACCTCTAGATCTTTAGGGCATTGCTAGAAATATTGTAATGGACTCCTTTAGGATGAATAAATGGATTTTCAATGAATTTAACTAGATTATGAATATTTAATTATGAAAGAAATAACATGATGTTCTATGGGATGAGAATCAGGGAAGAAATCTAGTTATTTGACTTCAAAAAGTTGTCAAAGATGCGGGGACCATGAAAATAGACACTGATGCAAAAATTGTGGGCCTTGAAACCAATTTCAAGGCATAAATGACAAACTCTTCACTTTGGTTTCAATCAACTAGAAGGTGATTTAGCAAATGCAAGAGAATGTTATGATCCTAGTGAGAAAGTATGACAAAATGTATATGTAGACACCTAAATTGGTTACCAATTTCCTAATAAAATTTATCTCTCTCCTAGCTATTAATAACTAAATATTTATTATTTAATTAAACTAAGTTAACCTCCTAATTAATTAATTTAATAAAATTAATTATAGTCTGATTAATTAAATAAGTAACCTATGGCTATTTAATTAATCAAACCGCTTTATTCTATTAATTAAACAAATATTCCTATTTATTTTAATTAATTCATATAACCCTTTTCCATCTATTTATGAATAAAATTTATTAATTTAATTCTATTGGATCACATGACTCCTAACTTTAACCCCTAGCCTAACGACCCTTCAACCATCTAACGTAGGGTTCTAACTCAACCCAACTCATTAATCATGCTAACTCTTTCTTAATTAGTTAAACACACTTGTTTAACTAATTAAACCTCTACTCATCTTCTCTCCTCCCACTTTTCCACTAATCATCCCTAATAAAATCCTTATCTCACCCTAAATATTTTCATAATCCTAATCCAAGGATTAAGAAATCCTAACCCAAATCCAAGGAAACTCCTGTCACATCCTCTCCAATCTCAACCACATGCCCTAAAGTCTTCCTTAAATGAACCTTACACATCCCTCACATCTCTTACAAATTTTTCCCCTCCTAAGAATATTATAATTTTTCTTCCCACTTCTCCGAATCCATCACAATCCCCAATTACATTCCCCAATCCTACTTCGACCCCCAAAGTCCACTTCCATTGTGACATTTGTCATAATGAGGTCCATTTGTGAAAGCACAATCGATGTGCTCTATATCAAATGTATCTTGCGCCTTCCTCAAAATTACATCTTGACCATCCATTTTTCATCTCCTTGACCTATAAATTGAACACTCATTACCTCACAAATTATCCACCATCTAAGAAAAGTTATAATTCCCTTTTGAAGAGAAAAACCCATCATTATAACCATATAATACCAAAATCATCACTCACCTGATGAAGTTGGAGTAGTATCTTTGAGCACACATTCCATCTAGTTACACAAATCTATCAAACAAAGGAGGCTTGCATCTTGGTTTGTGAAGGTTTCACATATCTTGTTTTTAATATTTTTTCTCTCTTTTGGTATTATCATATGTGTTGTAATATAGTAGTATGTTGAATGATTAATTTACTTGAGAAGTCACTTTACACACTAGTTTTTATTCCATATATTTTGGCACACAATTTTGAAAATCAATGGAATTAGTCACAGTGTCACACTTGTACCTCCTTTGTCTATGAAAATACAACCCCCTACTAACCCACACACATAGAAGTGCACATGTCTCACTATTGGGGCCTAATCTATCCATGAATCCAAAGCCAATTGTCCATGTCTCAATTGTGCATCCTGTCTAGTCAGCACTGCTATTGCCTTAGCATGTTTCACGTGCTTTGCCACAACCTATCATCCTCAGATTGGAAATTGGAAGATGCAGTATACATCCTTAGCTATAATATCCATCTCTCTAGTTGAGAGATGGAAGGTTGATGTATCTGACAACCATCTCTCACATAGTGCAGTCACCATTGCTAGTTATGCCCACACATGAGACATCCTTTCTAGGAATCCTAGACCTATCTAGTCTACCCTTGTCCAATCTGGTGGGGTAAAATGGTTCACTACCCTCAACACTGCCATGTTATTCTCCCTCCACAAGTACACTTACAGACCACTACATCACAAACCCTACCCATTTCATGTATAGATACCTCACCAACCCCACCCCTTCCCACTAACTATTCTTTCCTACTAACTATCCCCACCCCTTTCTTCTCACCAACTTTTTAAAGCCTCATTAGTGGGAACATGTTCTCATCAATCTATTCTTTCTTTCTCCATGAGACCATGTTCCAACTATCTATTATCCAATGTGATTTCTATCCCAAAGATCTTTCTTGTACTCCCACAGATGCAAGAAATTGTTCCTTCCAAAGCCCAACTTTCTACCCCAAACCCTATGAATATGCCAAACCAATAGGATTATAGATCAAGTCCCCATAGGAACACATTTTTTAAACTAAAAAATAAATAAATGCATGAAAAACATAAAGGAAAAGGAAAGTTTTTGCTACTCATGTCTCGGTCGTCTTCTTGATGATGCTAAACACTCACCACAATGTCCATCTCATACCTCATTTTCCCCATGTGTGCCATCCTCACAATCGTTGATGATCTCCAAAATATCAATAGACAAGCTCTATCTCACTTAATTTTCTAATGGCCTAGGATGAAAATGAGGCTATTTGTGATCCTCCTAGGCTTATAAGAGCCATTTTTAGGTCTCCTTTATCACCTTCCCTACCCCTAGGTGACTGGTTTTCACCCCATTTCTTCCTAGGACTTCTGTTTTGCCTTCCAATCACACTACTACATCTTATTTTTGCTCCTTTCTTCCATCCCGTTGAGGAAAATTTATTTTTAAGGCATCATGTTGGACCCTTTTTCTTCCCTATCCACCTTTTCAAGGGGGCATCACCCTATCTACAATATTTCCTTATAGTCTAGGACAACTCAATTGCCTTTTTAGTCTTTGTTTCATCAAGATTTAAAACTTCATCGAAATGACATTATTTTAACATCATTTCAAAGAGGGGAAAAATGTAGACACCTAAATATGATCACTAATTTCCTAATTAAATTTAGCTATCTCCCAGGCATTACTAATTAAATATTTATTATTTAAATAAACTATTTCAACCTCCAAATTAATTAATTAAATTAATTATTTATAGCTTGATTAATTAAATAAGTAACCTATGGCTATTTAATTAATCAAACCCCTTTCCTCATTAATTAAATAAATATTCCTATTTGTTTTAATTATTTTGTTTAACCTTTTCCCCTCTATTTATGATTTAAATTTATTAATTTAATGTACTATTTGAGCACATGGCTCCTAACTTTAACCCCTAACCTAGCCACCCTTGAACCATCTAACCTAGGGTTATATAACTCAACCCAACCCATTCACATAGGCTAACCCTTTCTTAATTCAGTTTAAGGTGATATTCAACACAAGATTGTATGAAGACTGAGGTGAGAATAAACATGCAAAGGCTCCTCTTAAATAGGCATGAGTTGGTAGAAGGAAAGGACATGGTTGAGATAAGTGTCTCAACCTAGAGGAAGTAGAATTTTGATATAACTCTACAATATCCTCTACAATATGGTAGATTCCAAATTGGACTCAAAGATATCTATCTACCTCATTAATGAGGTTGACCTAAGTAAACTTAGATAAGGAGTAAACTTGTGAAAATAGTATTTTTCCAACAAGTAAAATACCCTTGTTTAACTAGTTAAACCTCCACTCATTCTCTCTACTCCCACTTTCTCACTAATTATCCCTAATCTAAGCCTAATTGCACACTAAATATTTACATGCTCCTAATCCAAGGATTTTGAAATCCTAACCCAAACCCAAGTGAACTCTTGTCACATCCTCTCTAATCCCCAACCACATGCCATAAAGTCTTCCTTAAATGCACCTTACACATCCCTTACATCTCTTACACCTTACAATCCTATCTTAGAAATACTATATTCCTTCTTCCCACTTATCCAAATCCATCACAATCCCCAAAATGGTCACATTCCCCAATGCTACTCCAACCCTAAAAGTCCATTTCCATTGTGATAGTTATCACAATGAGGTGCATTTGAGAAAGCACAATCCATGTGCTCTCTCTCAAATGCATCTTGACCCTTCCTTAAAATTGCATCTTGACTATCCATTTTCCCTCTCCTTGGCTTATAAATTGAGGAATCATTTCCTCACAAATCATCCACCATCTAAGAAAAGTTATCATGACCTTTTGAAGAGAAAAATCCATCATCATAACCTTATAATGTCAAAATCCTCACTCACATCTTGAAGCTTGAGTACTATCTTTGAGCACACATTCCACATACTTGGAAAAATCTATTCAACAAAGGAGTCTTGCATCTTGGTTTCTTAAGGTGTTGCATATCTTGTTTTGATTCTTTTTTCTCTCTTTTGGTCTTATCATGATATGTTGTAATAGATTAGTATGTTGAGTATTTAATTTACTTGAGCATTCTCTTTACACATTAGTTTTTATTGCATACAGTATCAAATCCAGGTCTAGGTTGTTGACATGGAGACAAAAGGAAAAGGAAAGTAGGGATGTGCTAATGATATTAAGGGGTTGCATACAAGGACACATAAAAATTTGAAGGGATAGATTCCTATTCATCTTGCCCAATATTTTCACAATCTCAAGAAGATGCCTTTTGGTACATCCCAAAAAGAGGCTGAAGTGGAAGAGACATCAAATAAATGATATTAGGTCTATCTCTTGATTTTTGTATTTTCTCTATTGTTTCAATTTTTGCCTCTTTTTGGTTGGTAGTCTCCTAACATTTTGTTGTAAATTTTTTTTATAGAAACTATTTAAGTCCCCTCAAAATCAATTTCATCCTTAATAAATAAATTATAATCTCAATTTAAAAAATGACTTAATAAATAATCAACAACACCATATGAAACTATCAACAACATAATGTAATGACTTTTAATTAATTCAAACTCTATAAGAACTTCATCACATTAAAAACGTATCACTCTTAATCCTAAAACCAAATCCTAATTATCCTTCTCACATTACATATCAAGTGTGCAATTATAGTCTTACTTAAAAATTTGTTAAAAACTCGTGTTAAGAATTATAATGAATAAAGGATATCATTGATCCTTCCATCATGAAACAATCATCAAATGGCACCAAATGTCCTCTTTCTTACATATGAGATAAATTTAAAGTAGATTGTTCCAAGTGAATAATTCAATATCTAGGGTCCCCTTTAAATCAAAGGCGTGATTCCTTATTAAGAAACGATACAACTTTATTGATTTTTATCAAAAATTAATTTGACGTTTTACATGAACTATATGATAAGTGCGCAAAGATATACATAGTGAGAAATTTTATTAATAAGTGATAATGTTGAACACTTTCTTTGTGCTTCTTTGGAAACTAGGTAAGATGTAGGTTTTGCTCCAACTTCTTTCTCTACAATCAAATGAGAAACCACTAAATACTAAAACTTGGCTCCTTTATAAAGGGACTCTCTTCAAGTGACCGAAGAAAATTAGGAAACCTAATAGGATGACGATTTTATAGATAAAAGTAGAGTTTACTCGGTTTGAAAGCCCACATAAAGCATATCACCGAATTAATTATTGTATCACCTATTTCTTATACTAGTAGGCAATGACAATCTTACTTGAAATTATCTTTCACATCCTTTTCTTTAGGTATAATGAAGCTCTTGTTGAGTATCTCCTCTTGAATACGATAATTAGCTTGAGTGGAAGAATTCAAGATCTACACATATATCCACTTTAGAGAGTCTTCGTATTATTGTTTCTCCAATATATTTAAAATGCCACCTTTTTTAGGATTCCCTTTAACAAATATATATATATATATATATATATATATATATATATATATATATATATATATATAAAACTCTATATATTTATATTATATATAAAATTCATTTTTATATATTATATATATATAGATAGAGAGAGAGAGAGTTTTAGTTTTATATATAATATAAATAAATAAATAATAATATATATATATATATATATATATATATATATATATATATATATATATATATATATATATATATATATATATATATATATATACATCTTAAAATTAATTCTATAATTATATAAATGAATTTGACAACAAATTGAATATATCTGAGAAGGAATTGAGACTATTGACAATAAACTAGAGAAGACTCGTGATAATGAATTAGGAGATTAATAGACACATCTTTTTCTTGTACATTAGCATGTTGGTAACATGTACACAACACAATTATTTTTTAATTATATGCCATCTTCGTATGTTGGAATTCATATTGAAATTAGTATAAACTAATTGATTAATTATGTAATTCAACTAAAGTCTATCTTCTTTTTTAGAGGTACAAAACTAGGCTTATCGATTTTTATTATTCCATTTGGCTATTGAGAGGTTTGTCACATTGCAAAAATATGGAAGTGTAGAGTTAGATCTTTTCCACAACAATCTATACAAAGGTATCTCAATATAAATCCAACAATTAACATTTCTAATTCATACCCATTAATGTTGGAAATTTCGTACCCTCGTAGAATATAATGGAGGCAAGAATTTAAAATTAACCTCTCAAATGATTAGTCAAACTTGGTGTTTGCGAAGATGATTTATGAGTAGGAGATATAGAGAAGGAAATTATAATTATAATTAATAGAGTTAAGGGAGATGTAAGTGTGCAAAAATTGGCTGAGGAAGGACAAAGCGGTGAAGAATATTTAAGACATACTTGTGAAACTGGGTAAGATTTAAAAACTATAAACATATTTAAAATAGTTCACAAATTGTAGCCTATATTGTAAATTTATAAGAAAACATACAACTATAATAACTTATTAAAATCAACGTGAAATTGCTCCCAAAATGGATTTTAGGTGGCTTAAATGGTCTTGTTCAACCCTTTACAAATTATGAAAAAATACTAACTTGTAACATTACGAATGAAACTACTTCACTCCTTTTCTATAATAACTCAATTTTTCCTCTAATTAACTAAAACCTAAGGATTTAAATAGCATCAATATATATTTACAAACCTTCTAAAAATCAAGAAAAAAATACTAAAATGACAGAGAAGTCAGCTTCTCAAAGTGTTTTTAAAATTTATTTTTAAAAAATCATTATTTCCTCTTTATGATGACAAAATCATACTTCGATACCTCCTATAATAAAATAACTTGCACACAAGGAAAGTTTTAAAAAAATCATCCTACAAATACTTTATAACAATGAGCTACTTCAAAGAATTAACAACGAATTTTTTTTGAATATTATTGTGGATAATTTAAATATAAAATTATAACATTTAAACAAGAATGAGATGATGAGAAAGTGAGTATCATAACCCATGCACACTATAAAATTAAAGATATAGCATCCTTCCATATTTAGCTTTCTAACAATTCAGAAGTACACACCGAATTCTTAACAAAACTTTTTTGAGAAAGATAATAAATTCTTGCCCAAACATAAACTATCTTTTTCAATCACAAGGTATTGATTGGCACATATATTTTACTTCCCTTTTGAGGCTCCCAAATGTAAAATTGATTAGTTTGGGACTTCATAAATAGTGATTACTTCTTCCTAAATATACAACGATCGACCGACTTTTAGGGCCCGTTTGGTGCCTGGAATTAATCTGGAATAGGAATTATTTAATGCGAGAATAAAATAATTCATTGTTTGTTGCATTTTTTGAATTCTTGAATTAGAAAACTAATTCTCATTTTTGGCCCAATGCTTGCATTAATTAATTCCAAAAAATAATTGGAATTCATTTTATTCTAGGAATAAGCTTTTCATGGATGTGAAATCACAACAAAATGTATAAGTTTTTCGGGTCCGTGTATGATCGGTTAAGGGATTATAATTTTTTTTTTTACAGATTTTTTTAAAAAAAAATTTTAATTATTTTTTTATAATCTTATTTTTTAAGTTAATAATACATATTTTAATTTAAAAATATATAAGTTAAAAATACATATATATTTTAATTAAAAAACCAACAACAAAAATGATAAGTTCAAAAATTAAAAATTAAAAATTAAAATTAAAAAATATAAAATAATCCTTATTCCAATTTCACATTATGGGATCCAATCATAGAATAGATTATTCCAGCTTTCATTTTGAGGATTAATTAGTCTGAGAATAGGTCCTTATTCTAGAATAGGCCTATTCTAGATAAGTTAATTCCATGCACCAAATGGGCCCTTTAGGGTTTACTTCTTCCTCGTTTATCAAAATTTAAGGGGCACTTAAAAGCCTGATCTAAAATGAGATAGTTTACCTACTCTAGAATCAAAAGATTATGTCGAGTGGAAAGATACTGCATCTCAACAATATATTGTCAAGCAAAGACAAAGACAAGCACTAGAATTTAGAATTATCTTATTTGATGGTAACTTCTATAAGCCGCCATGTACTCTTATTTAATTTCACCAAGCTTGACATTTTTGTATGATTAAATTCATATGGAGATATTTACCAGATTTGAGGTCTATATCTATGGACCTGTGGGCTAACAAATTTGCCTTGTGATAAAAATAACAATTTTGACTACATAATTTAAGCACAAATCTATCATCAACAATTGGGTAAATTATAAATAATTTCCCTTTGATTTATGAAGGTACAACTCCTTTATAAGATTTTCAATGAATGAAAACTAAAGTAACATTTAGATATATTGTTAACTAGAAAGTAAATAAGGCTTCTTTAATATTCATCCATCAACATGCAATGAATACATAACTCAATGCTTTAAAAAATGCTTATATATAGAACACATAGATTCCATTCACCATAAAAATAATACACTCATTATATTTCAATAGACCATGAAACATATAAATATATATCCCAAAGTAAATGCATATTTAGCAACTCGAGAAAAATTCACACAAAAATTACATTCTCAAGAATTTAGACCCAAAGATCTAAATTTTCTAAGATAATTGTCTTCCTTTTCATTCAAAGATTAAAAGCATTTTTTTTGGGGGAATATAACAAAATCTCTATATAGTCTACTAAACCAAAATATTCAAACCCCTTTACTGTCTTTTCATCGCATATATATAGCCTATGCTAACCATTTATTTTAAACCTTGGAGTTTCATTAACCCCACTACATAGTATCACATAGTTTAAAACTAGTTTAGATAATTGAAGAAAGAAACAACTTCCTTAAACTAAATCATAAAACTAAGAAAACATGGTAGCACGTCTAAGGATGAATAACTGCTTTGGACCCTATTGATTGGGTTTGATGATTGGGAGGGGTACATGTTTCCTTCTATTCCTTGTATGCATTTAAAAAATCTCGAGATGCCTGGAATTAAGGAATGGTGTTATGTATGATTCGTTGCTTCCATATCTCTTTTTCCCTTTTAACTTTTACTACCTTTGCCGCACATCGTGGTAAGTGACCTAGAAGCATACATACATCAAGGATTCAATTCTTGCTATCCTTGAAAACTCCTACATTGTTAGCGTTTTCATTTCCTTTACTTCATTGATTTTCACTTTGAAGTTCTTGAGAATAGCATTCATGTCCTTCTCCATAGTTCCATCTTCTTGCACATATTTTACCTTAATGCAGTAGATGTCATCTAGTAAGGATTGGGTGAGATCGCTTAAATCCTCCTTCAATTTAGTAAACTCTAACCTCCCGTGTTTCATTACTGAATTCCACTATTCAATGTTCTTTTTACAAATGTACAAAATTTCATTGTCAATATTCTTAATAGGTTTCCCTAACAAGAATTTGGTAATCTCATATTTTTAGATTTTAGTCATTTGGGATATTGTCATCACCCATTTTGTCTCTTGTCTTTCTGACGTAAGATGAGATGGAGTTGGGGCCAAATGCACACCCAACCACCTACCTACCTTGCAAAATCAACACTTGAAAGAAACAACACAAAAAGGGGAGAGATAGAGAGAATGCACAAATTAATTTATTATTCATCAAAAAATTCATACATGTCAGGCTGTAAGACCTTCCCCGTTACGACCCTATACAAATGAAGTCAATTACAAATAGTCCTCATACATGTGAGGATTTAACCTCTAGATTCTATCTTCTCAATCTCTTTCCCTGCAACTCCCTCCCAAGATCTACAACATACTACTTTATTCATACAAGAGTCTTCCAAATTAGGTCGACCTAAGGATTCAATAGATCTAACATTGATGGAAGGGATGACCCAAATCTAGGTCCACATACTTCCTAATGATTGATTCCATCATTAACTCCATGACCAAAATCAAATGCACAAGTAGGCCTCAATAAAAATACAAAATAAATCACACGGTGAGCAAGACTACCGAGAAACTGAAACCAACTTGGTGAATTAAGCGAGCCAACTTGGTGAACAAATGAAATGAGCAGCAACCCAGCCCTGTCGGTGTAAACATGAATACTTCATGGAGAGACCAAAAGAAGCTACATATGACATCTAACAATTCTAACATGTTTTGGTGATACAGGATTGCCAAGAACACAAGTTTCTCATGCATCAGACACCCAGGGTTGTTTTGAGATGATTCTATGAATCATGCAATAGGTAAAATATGAGCTGAATCCAAATCAGATTGTGAAATCCATGATCTATCTTCGATTGATCTATTCATCTACTTTACCAGATATTCCATGTACTCTTTTCCTCTTGTGCTTTTGCCAACTCTTTGTTCCAAAATTTGCTCAAGTTCTTCTATCTTCTTCTTGGGATAATCATTCAGTACTATCATTTCTTCATCAAATTCATGATACTCAAATAAATATGCAATGTTGAATATAGGTGATATATCCATGTCATCAGGTAACTCAATTGCATAAGGATTTCCATTGTCACACTTTCTCAATATCTTGTAAGGACCAAATTTCTTCATCTTCAATTTCCCATAGGTTATATATATATATATATATATAGGAAATATTCCTTTATTCAAATGAACCATTACTTCATCTCCAACTACAAAAGTCTTATGTCTTCTTGATCTATATGCTCTATCCTTGTATTTATAATTACTATGTTTCAACTTATATTTGACTTCCTCATGCAATGTCTTCACGAACTCAACAAATTCTTCTCCTTCAGCACTTCTCTTCTCTTCTCTAGCAATGTTCTTCAAATCTGATATACCTCTTAGTTGTGTACCATTGACAATATTAAAAGGTGTTTTCCCAGTACTCCTATTCACTTAATTATTGTGTGCAAATTCTTCTTGTGCCAACATAGAATCCCAATTACTTAGTTTGTATCCAACTAAGCATCTCAATAGGTTACCCAAACTTCTACTTACAACCTCTGTCTATCCATCATTTTGTGGGTCAAATGCAAAACTATACTTTAACTCGATACCCAACTTTTTCCATAGAATCTTCCAAAAATAACCAACAAACTTATTGTCTCCGTCAGAGATGATACTCCTCGGTAATCCATGCAATCTAACAATCTCCTTAAAGAAAAGATCTTCTATATGTACTGCATTTGATGTTTTCCTACAAGGTATGAAATGTGTCATTTTAGAAAATCTATCTACAACCACAAATATAGAATCATTACCTCTTGCTGTATTAGGTAAGCTGAGAACAAAATCCATGCTAATATCAATCCAAGGTTTCTCATCAATAGAAATCAGTGTATACAATCCAATATTCTGACTTACTCCCTTTGCAACTTGACAAACTCCACAACTTCTCACAAATTTCTGAACATCCTTATATATATGTGGCCAAAAGTATCTCTCCTTAAGTAATTTCAATATTTTATCAATGCCAAAATGTCTAGCCAAACCACTACTATGTTGCTCCTTTATAAAATTAGTTTTCATTGATCCTCCCAATATACACAACTAAATACCTTTATACAACATACCTTCTTGAATGAAATAGTCTTCCCATTTAGTAATTGGTTTATCTTGAATAGGTTCTCTGCACTTTCTCCATGACTCAAAAAAATTAGGGTCAGTTTCATACAAATATTTCATGTCATCAAAACCAAGAACTTCAATTCTCATTTCAATCATGAAAGATATTCTTCTGCTCAATGCATCGACAACTCTGTTAGTGACTCTAGTCTTATATTTTATCACAAATGCATAACTTTGTAAATACTCAACCCATTTCATATGTCTCTAATTCAACTTATTTGACTACCCAAATACTATAAAACCTTATAATCAGAGTACAACACAAATTCACTCAGTATCAAATAATGTCTCTATTTCTTTAGGGCTTGAACAATAGCGTATAACTCTTGATCATACACAAAATATTTTCTTTTAGCATCATTCACTTTCTCACTAAAGAAAGAAATGGGTTTACCTTCTTGACTCAAAACAACTCCTATTGCATTACCACTTGCATCACATTCAACTTAAAATACCTTACTAAAATCAGGTAAAGCTAGCACAAGTAATTCAACAACCTTCTGCTTCAAAGTCTTAAAACTCTTATTAGTTCCATGTGTCCACTTGAATTCTCTTTTAGCTCCTCTCATAGTCTTGGTCATAGCATTACAAATTGCACTAAAATTCCTAATGAACTTTCAGTAAAAACTTGGGAAACCATGAAATGATCTTACCTCACTAGAATTTTCAAGTGTAGGCCAATTCAAAATAGCTTCAACCTTCTTAGGATCCATCTTCAAACCATCAGCCGAAATTACAAATCCCAAATACACAATTTCTTCTTTCATAAAGGAACACTTTTTCAAATTAATCAATAACTTTTCCTCTTTCAATCTCTGTAATACCTACATTTAATGTGCAAGAAATGTTCTTCTCTAGTCTTACTGAATATAAAAATGTTATCTAAGTATACAATCACAAATTTATCCAAGAATTTATTCAAAACCTCATTCATCAATCTCATAAAATTACTGGGTGCATTAGTTAAACCAAAAGGGATAACCAACTGGACTCATACAAACCTTCTCTTGTCTTCAAACCAGCCTTCCATTCATAACTTTTTCTAGTTCTGATATGATGATATCTTCTCTTCAAATCAATTTTAGTAAAGTACTTTTCTCCACTCAAACTATCCACTATGTCATCCATTCTTTGTATAAGAAACTGATATTTCACTATTTTTTTGTTGATCGCTCTGGAATCATTACACATTCACCACTCTCCATTCTCCTTAGGTGCTAAAATAGTTGGTACTACACATGGACTAAAAAATTTCTCAGATCAATCCTTTTTGCAATAACTCTTGGATTTGTCGGTTAAGTTCTTCATTCTTAGTAGGGGTCAATGGATGTGGTGCTTTATTTAGTAAACTAGCTCCAAGAATCAGATCCATACAATGATCAGTGCTTCTTTTTGGTGGTAAACCATCAGCTGCATTATCAGAAATGATCTCTTTGTACACGGTGAGTAATTTATCAACCTCTTTAGGGACACTATCCACTATTTTCTCACTCAGTTTGTTAGGAATTATAGAAATACATACATCATTCTTCTTCAAATCCTTAACAAACTTTATTCCTTCCATCAAACAAGTTTTCACAGATGTACAAACATTACCAACATATTCTTCAATTAGAGGTAAGAATATTTGTCTTCTCCCATCATCCCAAATAGTATATTTATGCAATCTCCCATCATATATAACATTGTCTATCATATTTTCAAGGTCTACTCAATAAAATGTGACAACAATCCATAGGCATAATGTCACAAAAAACCTTATCATAATACTTGCTAATTTTTGAATCAATATAACATTTTTCACTTACCAATAGTGTATGCTCATCCTTGATCCATTAAATTTGATATGGATTTGAATGTTTCAACCTTTTCGACTGCAACTTTGCAACCATTTCCTTAGATGTCAGATTCTCTGAGCTTCCATTGTGAATGATTACCTTCCACACTTTATCAGCAACTCTTCATCTGGTCGTGAACAAAGTTTTCCTTACCAGATCTTCCTTATTACTTTCACTCCATAATGATCTTTTGACCATCAATGTGTTTTCCTTCTCTAGTTCATTGAGTGAATCTTCTTGCACCAAGGCATTTCTACTACTACCAAACTTATTTCTTGCATGGGTACACTCAAATGACCTATGTCCCTCTCATCCACAATTGTAACAAGTTCCTCGTAATCCACTCCTACCATAGCCACCTTGGTAGTTACTGGCTCTTCCTCTAGAAGAACTTTCACCTTTCCACTCGGTCTTCCTTTTATCCTAATTATTTTTTTCTTGATCAGATCTATTATTTTCACCATAATATCTACCTCTTCCTCTTTATCTTTTCTCATGTCTTTTGTTCAATTTATCCTCAGCTTTCAGGGAAAACTGATAAGTGTCTTCAATACTTTCCAACTTAACCAAACTAATTTCCTCTTGAATAGAAAGTCTTAACCCATTCAAGTATCTAGAAATCCTTCTAGTTCATCCTCAATATGTCTAGATTTGATGTCTAATCTATATAATTCCTTAGTATAATGTTTTACCAAGCTCTCTTTTTGCCTTAAACTTTGTATTCTCCTAACTAGGTTAATCTAATAATCACAAGGTAAGAACTTGCCTTTCAATTTATTGACCATCTTGTTCCATACCTTGATTTTTTATTTTTCTTTCTTCTTTCTATCCAATTGTAGATGCTCCCACCACAAGGATGCATGACTTTTGAATTTTGTACTTGCAATTTTTACCTTCTCCTCTGAAACATTTTCATATTCAAAATATTGTTCCATCTCGGTTATCCAATCTATCAACACATCTGAATCTAGTCTTCCACTATATTCGAGAGGATTCAAATACAGTGTCTCCTTCAAATTTGTTAATGCCTTCAACAATATTTCCTCACCTTGATCCATCATAGGTGTAGGTTGTGCTTCATCTTGTTCATCTTTGACTTCTTCATCACTAACATCATCAAGATGTCTTCCTCTATGCTGGGATATTTCAATAGCTTCCAATCTAGTAACAATATTTCTTTGCATATTGGCTAAGCCTGGATCTACATCTTGCCTCCCACATGTTAGGAATAAGGTGTCTCAACCTTGGATAATTCCTATTCTTATTATTTGTTTTGTAAAATGTATTTCTAGCAAATAATGTAATTAAGTGTGAATGTACATGTGTAATTGGCATGTTGATGTGTCACTCCACTTGATGTGTCAGCATTTTGAATTGTGTAAGGAGATCACGACTAAAATGGTTATGATGGATTCCTATGACACGTAAGAGCTATGTCTAGAAGTTTCAATGATGGGTGAAGACATGTGGCAACTGATAAAGTTGAGTACTATACACTATTCCCCAATCATGGGGTTCGGGTTCCTATTTTCTAAGAGAATGGTAAAACCCTAATACAGCTATCTTTGGAAGTTGCCCTAAAAAGGGAAGCACATGATATAAGCATTTTTTAGGGTTGTGAAGATTGGAAAATTTTGTGTATTGTTGGAACATTTTTTATGCTGTCGCGATTTGTCTTCAAGAGTTGAAAATCTTCTGAAAGAGCTTGCATTGCAAGTGTATTGTAAACTGTAATAGTTTTGATTAATACAATGTGTAGGTTTTGGAGTGCTGGGGTTTTTATCGAAAGGTTTCCCCAGAGTAAATCATTTCGTCATTCTCTATTTTCTGTATGCATGGTATAAGGCTACAATATCATTGTTAAAGTAGTTAACGAATCTGAAATTGTAAGGATTTAAAAGAATTTGCACAATACTTTCCTTTAGAGATTAGTGTAGGAAGTTGTTTCCACACTTGAGTTTCCTTACACCATGTACCATGTTGAAACCCTTTGCAATTGTAGGTTAGGTCATAATCTGCCACTCCAAAATAAGATATCAACTAGGGATTACAATAAGGAACCAGATCTAACCTCACTCTGATACCACCTGAGACAAGGAGAGGTAGATTTTGGGCCAAAGGAACACCCAACCACCTACCTACCTTGTGAATCAACACTTGGAAGAAACAACACAAAATAGGGAGAAAGAGAATATAGAAATTCATTTATTATTCATTAGAAAATTCATACATGTTGGGAAGTAAGGCCTTCTCGGTTATGGCTCGATACAATGGAATTTAATTACAAATAGTCCTCATACATGTGAGGATTCAACCTCTAGATTCTATCTTCTCAATCTCTTTCCCCAAAACTCCCTCTTGAGATCTACAACATACTACTTTATTTATACAAGAGGCTACCGAATGAGGTCAGCCTAAGCATTTAATAAATCTAACATTGGAGGAAGTGATGACCTAGATCAAGGACCACATGCTTCCCAATGATCGATGCTATCATTAAATCAGAAACCAAAATCAATTGCACAAGTCGGCCTCAATAGAAATCCAAAATAGATCACTCAGTGAGAAAGACTACCGAGCAACTGAAACCAACTAGGTGAATTAGACGAGTCAACTTGGTGAACAAATGAACTGAGCTCTATTGGTGGAAACATGAATACTTCAGCGAGAGCCCAAAAGAAGCTACCGAGAACATCTAACAACTCTAACATGTTTTGGTGATACAGGATTTCAAAGAACCCAAGATGCTCCTGCATCACTTTCCCAAGATATGGCTTATGTTTCTATCTCACTGATGGCTATAGTGACATTCTCATAAATTTTCTTGAATTCTACAATGTACTTTTTCCCTTCCAGGATCACCCCTTCTTGCCAACCATCAAATACATTCAGCATCATTTTTCCCCATTGAATTTGGCTCAGGAATTTCTTATTGGCTGGTGATTTTGTGTTGAAGGACATGGATTTTGACACTGTGCAACAACACTACTAAATCTTTCACTTGTATTTTCATGTGTTCTCTGGTGAGAGGTTTAGGTAACCTAGAGCCACCTTTCTGAAACTTCACTAGCCAATTTCTTCCTATGACACTCTCATACTGTAATTTCTTCTCTGTAAAGCAAGAGGAAGGATATGCAATGGTATAGTCTAAATAGGTTTCTCTCTCAAGGATTTTCATAACTGCTACGATAGCTTCCCTATTAATAGATACCAAAACATCTCCATTTACTTTCCTAATACACCTATGGTGGGAATCATATCTATTTATGCATTCACAAAAAAGCTAAGGATACAATATTATCATGGGGAAAGTAGTCACTTCGACAAGACTACTTTCAACAATCTTTTCCATGAAAGAGGATTTTTCAAGATTCCTAGTTCTCTCCATAAAATATTCTAATTCATAGTACACCAAAGATGTATTTGTGCACTTAGGGGAGGAGAAAACTAGAATTGACTTATTTTCAAAAACTTGGAAAGTATTTCTCATGATTGTAATTACAAACCAATTTGAACTAATGGCAGGAATTCTTCAAATAAAACAAACACTAGTTCTGAAATAGTACCAGAAATGGGAGGTCATTGAAACTCACCTTTGTTAATATAAATCTCTGAGGTAATTCCAAATCTGAAAAAACCTTTATTACCTCTTGTACCATCTCTTCATTCTAGCATATTGTTCCCGTTTAGTCATCAAATGAACCTTAAATCACTACTTTAAAGGAATAAAATCTCATAGAATAATTTCTCAATCCACTCACTCATGTTAAATTAAGGCATAAGACACTTGCCCTAATTTAAGGACTAATTTCTTGTCAGTTTGACATTCAAGCTTATCAAATAATCATTACCATCCACCTCTGAGAATTTTTTAAGAAAAATTCATATTTCACGATATGCCCCAAAATATTCCTTTTCATCGGCTACTTTCTTTCCAAATGAGTTTTTCTTCATCTTTTGCCTTTAAATAATTGGTGAACCTTTAGACCATTTGAACCGAATGAACTTATGTGAGAGGTTCAAAATTTATCTCATCTACTTGTTGAATTTTAAAAATTTGAGATCAAATATAGATTAAAATAAATGACGAGGACTAATGCCATGACTTGAAGTGACTAACATTGATGTGAAACTTGAACTGATTGACCCCATTGAACTCATTGAACTCCTGAATATTTCAAGTTAAATTGGGGTATGTGCAAGATCATTGTATGCCAAAAAGTGGCGATGTGAAAAAGAAGTCCTGATTGAAGAACAACTATAACTTTAAAATAGTATATCATTTTTGAGATCTGAAACATGCATCACATTCTATGCTCGCCTACTATAAGAAGAAATTTTATTTTTTCAATTTTATGAAGTTTAGACTGAGTTAAGGTAGTCAGACATGAAATATTTTATATTCTGGAAAATTTGTAGCAGAAAAATCATAATAAATTTTTATTTGGGAATAAAATTATAAAAAAATATGCATCACATCTAGACACAAGGCTACTACTTATATCTAGAGTCTTGTAAAAAAATATTATCATTTGATTGTGTTTAAGGTGGTTAGACATACACCTACTTCTTATGTTTTTCCTGAAATTTTCATACTATTGATAAACTGATTGGAAAATAGCTATAACATTCAAACGGTATAACATTTTTGAAATCTAAAAATATGTTTCACATTCTATGTTTTTCCTAATATGAGAAAAAAATGAAAAGTATTTAATTTGATGTGGTTTAGAACAGGTTAAGGTGGTAAGTTACGAGAACTTTTATATTCTCAAAAAGTTATTGTATAAAAATCATAATTAATTATTTACTTGGAAAAAAAAAAGATAAAAATATGTGTCACATTCAAACATGAGTCTACTACTTATATCTAGAATCTTGTAAAAAAAAATTATCTTTTGATTATGTTTAAGGTGGTTAGACATACACCTACTTCTTATCTTTTTCCTAATGTTTTTATACTATTGCATTAAAATTTGAAATTTTCACCATATAGAATAATTTATTTTCATAAAAGGGCTAGTATCTTAGAAAATACATTCAATTTTCTACAAATTCTCTTCCTACATATTTTTTTATATAAGATTGATAACTTGTTCAGATTTTCACATCAACTTTCCTAACCTTGATTTTCTAAATTTTCATTGCCACTTAAGGGCCTAGTTTGGCATACCATGATCGTGCACATACCCATTGATCCAATACTTCACTTTTAACTAACTTAATGCCAAAGACGGAAGACTTGAGCGTGACTTGTGAACACTGAACCTATTGAACTTATTAAAAAAATTTTGGGTTCCTTTTTTCTCGGAGAATGGTAAAACCCTAATACAGATATCTTTGGAAGTTTCCCTAAAAAGGGAAGTGCATGATATAAGCATTTTTTAGGGTTGCGAACATTGGAAAAGTTTGTGTATTGTTGGAACTTTTTTTCTATTGCTGCAATTTGTCTTCAAGAGCTGGAAATCTTCTGAAAGAGCTTGCATTGCAAGTGTATTGTAAACTGTAATAGTTTTGATTAATAAATTGTGTAGGTTTTGGAGTGCTGGGGTTTTTATCGAAAGGTTTCCCCAGGGTAAATCATTGTGTCATTCTCTATTTTTTGTATGCATGGTATAAGGCTGCAATATAATTGTTAAAGTAGTTAACGGATCTGAAATTGTAAGGATTTAAAAGAATTTGCACAATACTTTCCTTTAGATATTAGTGTAGGAAGTTGTTTCCGCACCTAAGTTTCCTTACACCATGTACCATCTTGAAACCCTTTGCAATTGTAGGTTAGGTCATAATCTGCCACTCCAAAATAAGATATCAACTAGGGATTACAAGAAGGAACTAGATCTAACCTCGCTCTGATACCACCTAACACAAGGAGAGGTGGATTTGGGGCCAAAGGAACACCCAACCACCTACCTATCTTGCAAATCAACACTTGGAAGAACCAACACAAAATAGGGAGAAAGAGAATATAGAAATTCATTTATTATTCATTAGAAAATTCATACATGTTGGGATGTAAGGCCTTCTCAGTTATGGCTAGATACAATGGAATTTAATTACAAATGGTCCTCATGCATGTGAGCATTCAACCTCTAGATTCTATCTTCTTAATCTCTTTCCCCAAAAATCCCTCGTGAGATCTACAACATACTACTTTATTTATACAAGAGGCTACCAAATGAGGTCGGCCTAAGCATTTAATAAATCTAACATTGGAGGAAGTGATGACCTAGATCAAGGACCACATGCTTCCCAATGATCTATGCTATCATTAAATTAGAAACCAAAATCAATTGCACAAGTCGGCCTCAATAGAAATCCAAAATAGATCACCCAGTAAGAAAGACTACCGAGCAACTAAAACCAACTAGGTGAATCAGACGAGTCAACTTGGTGAACAAATGAACCGAGCTCTATTGGTGGAGACATGAATACTTCAGTGAGAGCCCAAAAGAAGCTACCGAGAACATCTAACAACTCTAACATGTTTTGGTGATACAGGATTTCAAAGAACCCAGGATGCTCCTGCATCACTTTCCCAAGATATGGCTTATGTTTCTATCTCACTGATGGCTATAGTGACATTCTCATAAATTTTCTTGAATTTTACAATGTACTTTTTCCCTTCCAGGATCACCCCTTCTTGCCAACCATCAAATACATCCAGTATCATTTTCCCTCGCTGAATTTGGCTCAGGAATTTCTTATTGGTTGGTGATTTTGTGTTGAAGGACATGGATTTTGACACTATGCAACAACACTACTAACTCTCTCACTTCTATTTTCATGTGTTTTCTGGTTAGAGGTTTAGGTAACCTAGAGCCACCTTTCTGAAACTTCACTAGCCAATTTTTTCCTATGAAACTCTCATACTATAATTTCTTCTCTATAAAGCAAGAGGAAGGATATGCAATGGTATAGTCTAAATAGGTTTCTCTCTCAAGGGTTTTCATAACTACTACAATAGCTTCCCTATTAATACATACCAAAACATCTCCATTTACTTTCCTAATACACCTATGGTGGGAATAATATCTATTTATGCATTCACAAAAAAGCTAAGGATACAATATTATCATGGGGAAAGTAGTCGCTTCGACAAGACCACTTTCAACAATCTTTTCCATGAAAGAGGATTTTTCAGGATTCCTAGTTCTCTCCATAAACTATTATAATTCATAGTACACCAAAGATGTATCTATGCACTTAGAGGAGGAGAAAACTAGAATTGACTTATTTTCAAAAACTTGGAAAGTATTTCTCATGATTGTAATTACAAACCAATTTGAACTAATGGCAAGAATTCTTCAAATAAAACAAACACTAGTTCTGAAATAGTACCAGAAATGGGAGGTCATTGAAACTCACCTTTTTTAATCTAAATCTTTGAGGTAATTCCAAATCCGAAAAAACCTTTATTACCTCTTGTACCATCTCTTCATTCTAGCATATTATGCCCGTTTAGTCATCAAATTAGCCTTAAATCACTACTTTAAAGGAATAAAATCTGATAGAATAATTTCTCAATCCACTTGCTCTTGTTAAATTAAGGCATAAGACACTTGCCCTAATTTAAGGACTAATTTCTTGTCATTTTTACATTCAAGCTTATCAAATAATCATTACCATCCACCTCTGAGAAATTTTGAAGAAAAATTCATATTTCACGATATGCCCGAAAATATTCCTTTTCATCGGCTAGTTTCTTTCCAAATAAGTTTTTCTTCATCTTTTTCCTTTAAATAATTGGTGAACCTTTAGATCATTTGAACCGAATGAACTTATGTGAGAAGTTCAAAGTTTATCTCATCTGCTTGTTGAATTTTAAAAATTTGAGATGAAATATAGATTAAAATAAATGATGAGGACTAATGCCATGACTTGAAGTGACTGACATTGATGTGAAACTTGAACTAATTGACCCCATTGAACTCATTGAACTCCTTAATATTTCAAGTTAAATTGGGGTATGTGCAGGATCATTGTATGCCAAAAAGTGGCGATGTGAAAAAGAAGTCCTGATTGAAAAACAACTATAACTTTAAAATAGTATAACATTTTTGAGATCTGAAACATGCATCGCATTCTATGCTTTACCTACTATAAGAAGAAATTTTATTTTTTTAATTTTATGAAGGTTAGACTAAGTTAAGGTAGTCAGACATGAAAGATTTTATATTCTAGAAAATTTGTAGCAGAAAAATCATAATAAATTATTTATTTGGGAATAAAATTATAAAAAAATATGCATCACATCCAGACAAAAGGCAAATACTTATATGTAGAGTTTTGTAAAAAAATATTATCATTTGATTGTGTTTAAGGTTGTCAGACATACACCTGCTTCTTATGTTTTTCTTGAAATTTTCATACTATTGATAAACTGATTGGAAAATAGCTATAACATTCAAACGGTATAACATTTTTGAAATCCAAAAATATGTCTCACATTCTATGTTTTTCCTAATAAAAGAAAAAAATGAAAATTATTTAATTTGATGAGGTTTAAACTAGGTTAAGGTGGTCAGATATGAGAGTTTTTATATTCTCATAAAGTTATAGTATAAAAATCATAATTAATTATTTACTTGGAAAAAAAATAGAAAAAAATATGTGTCACATTCAAACTTGAGTCTACTACTTATATCTAGAATCTTGTAAAGAAATATTATCTTTTGATTATGTTTAAGGTGGTTAGACATACACCTACTTCTTATCTTTTTCCTAATGTTTTTATACTATTGCATTAAAATTTGAAATTTTCACCATATAGAATAATTTATTTTTAAAAAAGGGCTAGTATCTTAGAAAATAAATTCAATTTTCTATAGATTCTCTTCTTACATATTTTTTTATATAAGATTGATAACTTGTTCAGATTTTCACATCAACTTTCCTAACCTTGGTTTTCTAAATTTTCATTGCCACTTAAGGGCCTAGTTTGGCATACCATGATCTTGCACATACCCATTGATCCAATACTTAACTTTTTCCTAACTTAATGCCAAAGATGGAAGACTTGAGCGTGACTTGTGAACACTGAACCTATTGAACTTATTAAATTTTTTGAAGAGGTTTAACTTCAAGGCTTGATATTCACATTTTTCCATTAAGATGCGACTGGAAAAAAATATTTAAAGGGAAAAGAATGCCTAAGAGGACACAACACTTGAAAACAATCTTGACTTCAATTTCTTGAAAGAAGTTGAATAAAAGTAAGTTAAGGGCAAAAATTGGGAGTCGAGATAACACTGGCTCTAACTGGGGACTACATTTTCAGAAAAAAAAATAGTGAACTCTAAATCTATGGTACACATAAACTTACAAAGACACAAAGGGACCAAGTCAAAATAAAATCAAACAAGGAACACACTACACTACAAAAAAAATAACTATGTATAAATAGGGGACTCTTACATTTCACACTTCAAATATTTTGATGAATTTGAGATCTTTCTCGTAGTAGGGAAAGGGAAGTATGGATTCATTAGGGTAGGCTACTTTAAATGAGTTAGGATTCAATGACTGGTGGATCTTGAAATGCCCCTTGTAGAGGGGGTTAAAATTTCCATGTGCCCATTTATGTCCTTTTCTCTTTGCCCACAATGACACTTCATCACCCTACATTAAATTTATGTCTCTTGCATTTCTATCAAATATCTTCTTGACCCATTCTTGATGTATAGTACAATTCTATCAACCAATTCATTCCTCTCTTCTTCAAGGTTGGCCAAATACATCACTCTCTTCTCTAGAGAGCTATGAAAACATTGATCCTCTATAACACTCTATAATTTAGATACTACTAGCTCGAGTGGATGTGATAATTGAGATCCTATGTCATACATTAACTCAACCAGAGCCATCCCTATTTCTCTCTTACACATGGTTCTATCAGCCCACAACACCTCATAAAGGTTTTTCTATGAATCCTTTGCATTGTCACTCACTGACTTCTTCATAACAAGTATCAAGTTTTTATTGCTTCTTTCATCCTATCCATTACCCTGAAGGTAATAATCAGAAGAGTGAGATAGGGACATGCTATTGTCATAACATAAAATAATCAGTTCATTAGAAGATAAATAATTAGAATTGTCAACTACAATTATCTACAACACTCCAAATCATACTAGTATGTTTTCCTTGAGGAAATTACACATTTCTACTTTTGAAGTGGTCTTCTTCATTGGTATGGCCTCCACCCATTTCATGAATTCTTATGTAGCCATAAAGATATGTGTATGTCCAACACTTGAAGAAAGAGTGAGTGGTCCTATGAAGTCCATATCGCATTGTTTAAATGGTTCTTCAAAAAAAAATGGTCTCAATGGTAGTGCAACGAGATGCAGTTTACCAACAAACATATGACATTTCTTACAACTTTCCACCCACTTATATGCATCCTTAAACATACCCAGACAATAGTGACAATTGATAATAATTTTAATGGCTTTTATAGTAGAGGAAAAGTGTCCTCTATAGGCTCCATCATGAAATGTTTTTAAGAGTCTTTTGTTTCTCCTTATCTGCACATCTCAGTAAGGTCCCATCCATACCTTTCTTATGTAAAACATCTAGCCAGATTACATACTTTTTATCTTTCAACCTAAGTTTTATCTTTTCTCTAGGTGATTAATGACTAGGGAAGTCTCCATAAGTTAAATAATATGCTACATCTGTGAACCAAACATCTTGCAAACTTACAAGTAAAGTAGAAGCAGGTTCCTCTTCATTTTCTTCCTTATTCTTAGCAATCAACTTACACAAACCATGGCCACAAAACAATTTGGTTGGGAAGATATCTAAATCATATTCTTGTATTTTTTCCCCCCATGTTTCTCTCTTGTTCATGCCCACTTCTTACTCTGTCAACACACTCTTCATAGTTGAATAGGGTGCACAGACTATTGAGTGAGGGAAGGATATAATACCTAAATTTATTAACAACTTATACCATCGCAAACACCTATTTATATGTCAAAGAATATTTGAGCTCATTCTTCTTTAATGGAATACTCATGAATGTTATAGGAGCCTCAACACCTATTTCATGTTTCTGCAATAGAATAACCAACATGGTGTGTTTTAAAGTGTAACAATAAGTGATAAAAACTTTCTTAAAGTTACGGTTAGTCAATGTCGGGGCCTACAATTTCTTCTTTAATATATTTGAATTCTTTCTTCACAACCTCACTCCATTTGAAAGATTTCATTTCACTCAACAAGCCTACTATATGCTTCATAGTTTCAATAAAATTGAGAAAAATCCATCTGAGAAAATTTACCTATCCAAAGAATGACTTAACCCCACTTCTTTTTGAAGGAAGACTTAGTTGTTGGTCTCTTTGACTCATTCAGGATCAATCTTGATATCACCTTTAGAGACTGGGTGCCCAAGTAGTTTCCTTCCTTCACATATAATATTGATTTCTTGGGGTTCAAATAAATCTCATGGTCTCTACACCGTTGTAATACAACCTTCAAGTATTTCAGATGGTTCTTCCTCCTTTTAGAAAAGACAATCAAGTCATCTAGATAAATAACAATGATCCTGTCTCTCAAGTCTCTAAACGAGGAGTTCACAGCTCTTTGGAAGGTGGACCGAGCATTAATCAGACTAAATGGAATTTGATTATATGTGAAAGTTCCCCATGGAGTTATAAAAGTTGTTTTACGTTGATCCTCCTTAGTCACACTTATTTGATTATATCCCAATAATCCATTTAGCATCGAAATTATCTATGAACGTGCTACTATTTGTAGTATGTGACCCATCACCGGTAAGGCATAGTTATCCTTTAAACTAGCCTGATTTAAGTTGCCGAAGTCTACACAAATCCTTATTTTGTCATTTTATTTTACACAATATTAATGTTTGCAATCCAGGTTGAGTGGTGTATAAGATATATATCTTGGATTTCAAAATGGTATCTACCTCCTTGTAGATAGCTTCTGTAACCCTCAGATTGTAATTCCTCAACTTTTGTCTAAATGGGGACACATTTGGCTTCAAGGAAATCCAATGCTAAAATTGGCCATTTCTGAAGTCCTTCAAGTCATCATAACTCTAGGCAAAAATATATTTATATTTTGTTAAATGTTTGATTAAATTACACTTCTCCTCTGGAGTACAACATTAACCAATAGATATCCATTTAGCTTTTGTCTCACTACCTATATTGATCCTTTCATAGTCTCTGAGGTTATTATGTGTCTAGATATGTTTTCCTTTGATAGTTTCATCCCTATGAGTGTATAGATGCTCAAGGGAAACTAGGCCCTTTGGGATTTTATTCACTTTTAGATGGATGACACCATCGTCGAAATTAATCCTAGGGTTAGGAAAAAATTATTTACAAGTAGCTTCTAATCCTTGAAAATAAGTTGTTGCACACATCTCACCATTATTTAGAAAATTCTTAATTTGACATTCATTTTCAATGACTTGCCAATAATCAACATTATCATGAACACTAGGTCTATATATCATCTCTATCCTATAGGTTTCTTCTTTAAAATTAGAATGTGGTAGGAGTAGAGGAGATGACACTACCAAGGAGACTGCTAGATAGTGTTCTAGTCACTAGAGATGGATTCAATGGAGAAAGTGTCAAAATATTCAATTTTTCATCCCACACCTTATTCCTATAGTGTTTCAATCTTTCACTTTTTACAAAAGAAAACATTTTTCACTTGTTTAACAATGGGTCTTGCATAACAATGGAAGATGGAGCGGGAGCGGGAGCTAGGGTATCACAAGGTTTTGTAGAGGATGGAGATGCTGATAATGAGGACAACGATGTAGATGAAGAGGACTGCAATGTAGTCGGTAGGAGCTATGTATTCGGAGGGTCCCTATCTTTTCATCATGAATTTTTTATGGTCGTTGATGGGGGCCAACACCTTAGGGTTTCTATGGTGGCTCCTATTCTTTTTTTGGGGGCAACTAGTTTGGATTCCTTAGCTTTTGATGGGGCTCTATTCTTGAGTGGCCTGTCTATTAGCACTGGGGGTAGTTTTGTGAGGGATGAAAAAAAAATTGTGGAAGTTTTGCAAAGCATATTAGGCTACTTGAGGGTCAATGGTGCTGCAAGGATCTATTTTATGCGGTTGATGTTGTTGGGTTGGACTCTATTTGGGCTAGCTTTGCCTCTTTTACTAGGTTTATGACTCTCATGTTTGTTTCTCCCCTGATGCTGGAAGCTTCTTCTAACTAGGAGAATGGTTTGATGCTTTGCCTATCAAATGGCCTTGGGTGCAAATTCATGAGGAATGGGAAAACATTTTGTGGAAGGGATGCAAAACATATTTGGCTGATTGAGGGTCAATGATGTTGTAAGGACCTATTGTCTATGGCTGATGCTGTTGGGTTGGTCTCTCTTTGGGTTGGCTTTACTTCTTTCAATTTTTTGGGTCTATGACCCTTGTGTTTATTTCTCCCCTGATTCTGGAAGTTTCATCTTCCTGGGAGAATGGTTTGATCTTGCCTCTTTTGGGGGAATTTTTTTTGGGTTGGTATTTGTTGTGCTATATTCCTATTGAGGTGGAGTATACCCCTATTAATGTGCAATTTGTTCTAGTGCTTATTTGGTGGTGGAGTCTCTATTTGTTCCTTTTTCCTTCACCCTTGAATCCTTTTGAGGTGGATTGTGTACACACAAAACTAGTGCACTTCTATGAATCTTTACATGCAAGGAAACTCAAGAATGAGCCCTCACAAATCGATCCATAGCTCTCTATGTATGGAGTTGCAAGATTGTAAAATTGCTCTCAGGTAGAGATATGAAGCTAATGACCTTGCTAGTCAACCACACAATGAGAGATTCAAATGAAGACAAGGGCAAGAGTGCCAATATCCCCAAGAATCAAATGAAATGGAATGCAAGTAAACTAAGAATGAAGATGCAAGCTAAGCTAAATGATAAGAATGCAATGCTTGAAAGGAAATCTAATCTATGAAAGGAAAGTGAAAACTAGATTATGAAAGGAAAGTGATGAGAGCCAACTATAACCTATTTAATGACCTATTCTAATCCATGTTACGCACTTTCCTACTTACTTCTCCATTCCATTTCTACCCTATTTCATTCCATTTTACCATTATAACGTTGCATATAGTTTAATATAAACAAGTAGTGTTTAATATTATTTTGGGATTAAAATATGGAAAATTCATTGTTGATTGCATTTTACTAATCTTTATTATTGCAACATGTTTATTTGTGGCATAGATCTTCCTGTCGCTTGCCAGTTGGGACTGCAACTTCCTGTCGCCTGCTAGTTGGCACTGTAACTTCCTGTCACATTTGGACGTGAACTATTATTCTTCCAGAATAAAATGTCTACTGCTGCAATCTCATTTGAGAATATATGCTGGTTGGACACATGTATTACAATCTATATGGAGTTTAAACTGCTTAATATCTACCTTTGTTTCCATCACATGATGACCTCCAGCCATGCAAGGGAAACAATAGCAAATAACCAAGGCAAAATTCTGTTGCACATACTCACGTGGGAAACTTTATTAGTATTCAGTTTCCTATCTTTACGTGCAGTTACAAATATGATTCATGTGGCCTTGTTCTATTATATCTTCTTGGCCATAAGCCATCTACGTAGATATCTAATAAATATTCTGTTAAGTATTTTTTTTATAAGCAATGACCTATATATATGGTCAAATATCATAGCAGGGGGAAGTAGGTTTTGAATATATAGATTTCTGTAAAAGGAACTGTTGTACGTAGGTCTGAACAAAATTATTTTGAAATAAATAAAAACATCAATTTGTGCATGGTTGCAACAGTGTAGAACCTGATCATTCTCCACTCACCTTGCAGACCATAGAAAGGGCCCGCTCTTGGGATGTTTGGTGAGGTTATTAGTATTGTGAATTATTGTAGATTGTGTGTTGATAATTGCTGTAGCTTAAGTTTGGTTTATTTGATTGTTAATAGAATAAGGTTTCTCTCCAATTCAATAGTTAGTCTATATAAATAATTCTGCTGTTAGATTAATATCATAGCTGGGTAAGACAGATTATCACGTTCTCATTATTATACAAATTATTAATAATAACTAGCATATTCTGAATTTGCTATCATATTAAGAGATAAATCAATATAGCATTATCAGATTTATATTAGTAAACCATTGTATTAGATTAGTTATATGCCTGGTGTTGGTATTGTTTCCTCTAGATTAGTTGAATTTGTTATTTGTTACATTTTTTATCCTCATAGTTGTTAATATTTATTTATGTTTCTAATGTTCCTGTCGCTAGGAAGTGATAGTTCATGTCGCTGGGATTTCTTTAGTTTTTCATAGATCCAATTTTGTGTGTTGTAGCTGCATTCATAATCCCTCATCTCACAACTATCATCCCTTGATGGCATATTGCTCAGAGACCTTTCGCAAGCTTACGCTCTCGGATTGAGACGTATAGACCAGCCGAACTTCATCATAAATTGTTAATTATTTCTTAATTATTTGCCCCAGTGTTGGTCGATCAGAAAGTACAAGTCTTACAATCCCTCCTAATTAAACTATGTGAGATTAATCTATTGCATAAAGGAAATCTATGCTAAGAATGCCATGATTATGCAACTATGAAAGCAAACTAAATGAGATGAAAAATATAACCTAGAAAACCTGCAGCATAATATTAGTATTTAAAAATGCATATGAAAATGAGGAAGAGAGCTCTCCTTTTATAGGAAATGAAAAGGAATGGACCATGGAGATTAAGAGGCAAAAGACTTAATCAACGGTGGAGCATCAAAGAAGAGAAATCCATGTGCACAAATATCCTCCAATGAGAAAATAAGAGTTGACTTTTGTGTCCATATAAGAGAAAAAATGCTTTTTCACTTTTATAAATTAAGAATAATGCTTTATTTGTGCAACTTAGGATAAGAGGAAAAGGTGGGGCTTTTTTTATTTATTAAAAGGGGAGGAAATATTCTTTTTAAATAAATAAAGACTTTAGGATAAATGGTTAACCCAAGGCAAATAATAGAAAATGATAAAAATAGGATTTGATCAAGGAAATTGATATAATTGATAAAATGTTGATTTTTTAAAATATTGATTTAGGGATTTGATAAATTGTTGAATTGAGGTCCAAAGTCTAGGTGACCATTTTAAGGTGCATACATTTGCCCCTCTTTGACTAATGTGTGATCATTCTGGGAACACATGTAGTCAAAGAAGAATTGAAATGTGAGTTCATTCTGGGATCACAAAATAACTCAAATGTGTGCTCATTTTGGGAACACCCCCGAACAAAAATAAACAAAAGATTCTGGACATGAGTTCATTTTGGGATCACATAAAAAATAAGAGATAAAAATATCAAGCTGAGTGAAAGCTCATAAAAAGATAGTTGAATCAAGAAAATCAAGGATTAAATCCAATAGGTACTACCCCCTCAGAATTGAAATCGAAATCAGGTAGAGGAGAACAACAGATTGATAAAAGATGATCAAATCATAAGAAATCATAATCGAAGATAAAGGATAACAGGATAACCATTAGGCAATGAAGACATGCCCTAGTTTGACTGGGTTTGACTGAAAAGGATATAGAATAAAAATGAAGTCAAACTTTAGAGAAATGAAGTGAGTGATAATGAATGATAGATTAGGAGTTTGAAAGAGATGGGGGTGAAGAAATGAAGATGGCCCAACAAAGATCGAAGGATCAGGCCTCAAATGGTCAGCCAACTATGTAGATGAGGGTGAAATTTTGAAATACAATTTTGACTATCAAGATTAACTCAGATTTTGATTTCGAGTCTGAAAATAGATCCAGGATGTTGAAATTAGGTAGGGGTGCAATTTTTGTGCAATTCTGAAGTGTTTTGGAAATTAGGTCAAAAAGTCAAAATGCTAGGAATAGAAAAAGATGTGATGAAAGACAAACGGTGAAAGACATGATCAAGAAAAGGGAAGATGAGGGCAGTTGACTGACAGGTCCATGTGAGATGAAAAAGAGAGCTCTCTCCATATGAAAGGTGCAAAACTAATGTAACATGACCCTAAAAATGCAAGCTACTATGAAAAGTGGTTGACTTGCAAGGTCACAACGCTTATAGACATCTAATTATCATCATCGAGCTTTATTGGTAGCATCATAAGATCATACAATACACACTAGTATGACTATGGGTATATGAATATGATCTATATCAAATAAGCATGTGGGAATCTCATCTAGGCACCAAAGACATGTAGGTCAAGATGACTAGTGCAGTGAGATTACCTAAATTTGATATCGCAAGATTATACTCACATCGAGACACAAGGAAAGTCAAGATGACTATAAGTATGCACTTGTGTAAATAGTCAAGGATAATACTTTGTAGATCCTATTGTCAAGTGGAATGAGCATAAATGCTAATGACAATTAGGACTAACAAATTATACCCACAAGCAGAAAAAGCAATAAAACATGTCCTCATGCCCTCAGTCTTCTAGCTCAGTATCATCGAAAACTATCATAGGGAGAGAACACTCATCAAAGAAATTATCATAGACAACAAACAAAGAAATAAAGTCAAACAAGTCTCAGCGAGTCAAGTGTTTAAGTACGTGTGTGTAGGTCATAGAATCAATCTTTGAGTATCACATCTGCTAGTGAGAAATATTGCATCATTCTAGACTGTAGGGTAGGATATCTAATAAGTGTTGAGAAACACTCGACGCTAGGGTAGTGTTGAAAAATACTATTTGGGTTGGTGTTGAAAAACACCTATTTGCAAGATGTCCTAAAGGCTAATGCATCCTAGAGACCAAAGCTAACACAGTGATGCCCCCTAGAGAAAGACAAAGACCAATTCCAAACCAAGGTAACAAGGTCAAGGCATGATGGAGAAAGGCTAAGTGTCGAGGATGCATGCTAATAAACAAGGGTGCAAAGGCCTCAAGTAGCGCTTGTTTCCAAGTTTTCACCACTTGGAGATTTTTTGATTTTTCAATTTTTTTTATTTTTTCTACCAAAGCACCTATTTTCAAGTTTTCACCAAGGCACTTTTTCTTTTTCTTCTTTTTTTTTGTATTTTTTCAGGACTTTATATGCTTTTTAGGATTTTTTCAGCATCATATATGAATTTTTTTTAGAATTTTTTTTTCAGGATCAATAAGATATGTACAAAGGATGCTCCCAGACAGAATGGGCATCACACTCCCAAGAAAGATCACATCATGTAGTCCCAATGTCTAGCAAGGTGGAGGACAAGAGGGATTAGCAAACTTGTGGAAGACAAGAGAATGAAGGAGAATGAAGGGAAGAAATCCTCACGGACAAACTCCTCAAGAGTACCCAAGCTAGAGAAAAATTGTCAGGTAAAGCATGTTTGGAGAAGCAATGAAAGACCAACATAGGATAAGTCACAAATGCATAATGTAAAAAGAAGGAAAGGATGCATTCCAAAGGAGTAGACATGTCAAGAGACTTCATAGCATCGTGTTTTACTCTTTTTTAATAGATCAAGACCAAAGGGGAAAAGGATAGCGAAAGACTAGAATGAATGGAGGAAAATAAATTTGAAGGATAAACATGAATGAAATGAAAGCAAGATCATCGTAAGATAGCTTACAAGATAGCCAAATGTTCATGTATAGGTCAACATTGTCAAGATCAAAGAGAAAAGATGGAATGGATGAAATATGTACAAGAACTACACATGATGCCTGATTATTGAGTTTTCATCATGGTACTTATCCAAGGTGCCACAAGGGAGTGGTTTTCACAATAAGATGAATTTATTTCTCTTTACTTTTGCTACCAAGGTGCCTGTTTCTAGGTTTCCACCAAGGCACATTTTCAATTTTTTTATTTTTTTATTTTTTTTGAATTTTTTAATTTTTTAAAAAAAAAATTTCTATTTTGGAAGAAGGCAAGATTTTTAGATAATGCTCCTTGAAAGGATAAACCATGATATGACAAGGATTCAAAATGATATGCTCAAAGATGCTAATAGGGAAAGGAAGATTGAAGAGAAAAATAGAGGAAAAGGTTTTATGTAAAGCGAGTGAGGTTGGAAGATACGGAGAATAGGCAAATGAGGAAAAATGATAGAAGGTAGAAGGATAATGAATGCAAGGATTGTGAAAGGGTAGATGGAAAGGAAGGCAAGATCAACGTCAACACACACCTTGAAGGGCGGTGAGAGGATAGAGGAAATGTGAACGAAGGAATACAAGAAGGAATATGGTGAATGTTTAATAGAGGTTGTGGTTCAGGCACATGGAATTGAAGAATGTTTTTGGAAGAAGATGAGGTGAAAGCCTTTGGAAGCTTGAATGTCAACTTCACTTTTTGTTCAATATTAGACTCTATCAAGAGAGACTTTGGAATCCATATAGCCTTAGGCTTTTTATTTCTTTTTGATGATTTAGAGAGAATATCTTCAATAATGGATTTTGGAACCCATATTTGTCTTGTAATTTTCTTCTTAGATATCTCTTTTGACTTTATGCCTCCATGTCAATTAGAGGAGACATGGTGATCTTCTTTTTTTTATGGATTCTTGTATTGTTTATTTTTCTTGTATTGAACATTCAAGTTACTTCTAAAAGACTTGGGACTTGTGGAAGAAGAAGGATTATATGAATGGTTTAGATGGGTGGGTAGATGAAAAGGATTCAAGGGTATGCATCTATGTTGATCTTGAGGAAAGATACAAGATGGAGGGACATAAGGACCCAAGATGGATGAAGAATTAGGAGAGTTAGGAGGGGAAAGTAAAGGGAGATAAGGGCCCAAGATAGAAGGAAGACATGAAGCCTTTGGTATTGGTGGAGGAAGTCCAAGGATGGATGTGGAAGATGCAAAAGGATAATCAACCAATTCATTAGCATTTATATGACAGCCAAGGACATCAGCATCTTTAGAGTGAGCATTAGGATTTTCAATAGGATCGTGGACATCTTGAATAGAAGAATCTTCTTTGATAAGATTATTCGGAGCTTGCAAAGACTTAGAAAGAGTAGAAAGTGGGAGCGAACATGGAGTGGTAGAACAAGAAGATGGAAGACTTTGATCTTGACAAGGAGCTTTGGATAGCATAAGCGTATCATTTTTTTCATGATTTTCAATAGGCTTAACATTAGAAGTAACAACACCATTTTTAATAACCTTAATGAAAGTATCATCTTTGGAAAGCGCAAGTGTAGTAAGGTTATTTTGATTGTCAATAATCTCAATGGTGTAAGTAGTAGCTTGATCTTACTTAAGATATGGTGGAATGAATGCAGAAGAGCATAGAGGATCAAAAGAACCATGAAGTGGATCAGAGACATCATGAAAAGAATTGGATGACATGGAGGGTTCTTGATCTTGATCTTTCTTTATGTTCTTTTCTTTATCATTTTTAGAGTCATCTTGACATGGAGCTACTTCTAAGGATAAGGAAGCATGTTGGAATTGTATGGAAGACTTTGGAAAAGATGGTGAAAGACTAGTTGAAGTAGGCATTATAGCGCATAAAGGATTAGGCTATTTAGGCTGAGTTTCTTTAAGAGGTAGCCCTTGAGGATAACTATAGGGAACCACATGAAAAGCATTAGGACTTTTGTTGGATGAAGGATTTGTGGAAGGTTTGAAAGACTCAGAAGCTTTAGGAAATGTATGGGTATTGGAGGAATTAGGGGATGGAAGGGAACCATCACAAGACAAAGGTCCATCATTAACATAATCTTGCTTGAGAGTGTCATCTTTATTTTCAGCATGATAATTCTTAGAGGAAGGATTCTTATAATATTTATGTTTCCAATTAGTGTGGTGCATTTTATAGTCCTCAGCTGTAGTAGATGGATCATAATCAAGGTATTGTTCACAAAAATCATCAAAGTCTTTTTCAAAATCATAATCATATGGATCACTGTCACAATCTATCCAATAGGATGATCCTTTAGTAAGCCTAAGCACACGATGAGAAGGACTCTTAGGAACAAAGGTGTCATAGGTATCATCACGTTGCTCATTATGGTATGTCTTCTAAAGAGAAGTAAGACTCTTGGGAGAAGTAGAAGAGGAACGGGATCTTGAAGAAGAGGAAAATGAAGACCTAGTGGAAGAAGAAGACTTGGATAATGAGGAATTTGAATAACATTTAGAAGAGTCATGAAAAGATTTGGAAGATGAAGAATGTGAGTAATATTTATAAGAGTCATGATAAGACTTAGAATGTGAGGAATGATGAGGAGATTTAGAAGATGAAGAATATTTGGATGAGATCATGAGTATGATTCTAGCAAAGGCATGTGATTTTCTTGCTTTCTCTCATAGTTTTGCCATAAATTTGTCACTCATGAGAATTTTGGAGGAATAACACTTGTCAAATATATCAATGAACTCAAGATCATCTATTCTTAATGAAGGTTCCATAACCAGATATTTGAGATTCATGGTTTTAGAAGAGGAGGAATCAAGCATGGAAGTGAAAGAATTGATGAATAGAAGAAGGTAGACTAGAAAATAAGAGGAAAAGAATCAAGAGGACATGAATAATTTAGGAAGAATAGAAAGGATGAAAATGGAAGACTAGGAAGACATGTGAGATGTGGAAGAAAGAAGACCAAGAGTCATTTTATGCAACTTGATACCATTGAAGTTAATTTGAATATTGAACCACATATCACAGCACCTAAGATTTGACCAGGACTAACCAAGGAAGACCAAGCTTCTAAAGACAACCCACTAGGACAGAACTCAGTTTTAGTATTCCAATCAAATTTTTCAAAAGATTTTGCAATGATGATCAAGCACATAGAACAACAATCAGGGAATGCAAGAAAACAGTCTTCAAGCAATGGGCAAGGGACAAAGAAACCTTGCACATGAACAAAGATAGTGACTTAGTATTCCTCTCCCTATGAACTCTACTTGTGTATGTTCTTGAAAATGTTTTAGCAGGCACATAGAACACAAAAACATCTTAACAAGCTATCTACAAGGATATACGTGGCTTTCTAAAAGGAGTCCTTGATATATGCAAGGTATGTGAGGCCCAAATCCATAGATGAAAAGAATTTGAAATCACACAGCCGGGAGGAGATGGTAACCCAAATCTCCTCCTTCACTTCTCAAAGGTATAAAGTTCTTTGAGGCTTAGCCAAGAGTTATATCAAACTCAATTCCCAAGAGAGGTGTCTTTCGATTCACTACCCACTATTTATACTTCGTCAAAACATAGGAGTTAAGGTCATCCCTTGAGGTGATGTGTCCTCAAAAAAGCCTTCTGAAAATAAAAAGTAAGTAATTTACTATCAAAAGTATTTAAAACACTAAAGGTGGAGCACTTAACTCTTCAAGTAAATGTGAAGTGAGTCCAAAAAGTGGAACATTTAACTTTTCAAGTGAGTGTGAAGTGTGTCCACAAGGTGGAACATTTAACTCCTCACACAAATTCAAAGTGAGATCAAGAAAGCATAAAAAGGGAGAAACTTTGTGGAACACTTAATGCTCTTTTCAAGTAGACCCCTCCCCTATGTATGAATGCTGACCTTGCATCCAAAGGGCAGAAATGAGGGGTGATTAGAAATAAGTGAGTCCAACACCTAATTTAGCTAACAAGATCAATCAAAAGTACTCTAAAGTTTCTTATCAATACTACTCACAAATGAAAAAGGGTTGAATCAATGGAATATTTAACTTTCCAAGTAAACATAGAGTGAGTCTACAAAGTGGTGCATTTAACTCCATATGCAAATAAGGAATGAATCCATGCCCTCAATCACTCAATGAGATATTTGATATTGTAAACCAAGAATTACTTATGGTTTAAACGTAAGCATTCACTTACAAAAACTTTTAAAAACAAATCTATGTTCTTTCATTCACCATTAAGAGCATAAAAGAGATGTGCCTATGAAAGCAAGTAAACACTCAAGCCAAACACATGAGAGGTTCTTTTTAGATCCAAAATCCAAATGTTATAGAGATGCAAATAAATACCTCAAATCCACGCAACGCGCTTAGACTGTCTATTAATTTTTCTTGTTTTTATTTTAAGCATGTATGCAAAAGAAAGCCACAACTTGTTAGGCCCACAAGGTTAGCAAAATAACAAAAAAAATTAGATAATCTGCAAGTAAAATAGATAATCAAATAGAAAATTTTGAAAATGAACCCAACATGGTTAGATCAAGCTCGGAAAGAGCTTTCCAATGATATATCACACTTAAACTTTTGATACTGTTTGTGAAAATTTTTCAAAAATGGGTGCCAGTTTTCCAGAGTGTGCACAGGCAATAGCAGAATGTGCACAGGCACAAGCAAAATGTGCACAAACAACAACAGAATCTACATAGGCGACAACAAAATATGCATAGGCGCAAGCAGAATGTACATAGGTGCAATCATAATGTGCATAGGTGACAACAAAATGTTCACAAGCGTGAACAAAATGCTCACAGGTGCTAACAGAATGCTCACAGGTGTGAAAAAAATGCTCACAGGCATGAACATAATGCTCATAGGTGCGAACAAATTTGTCGTAAGCGGTGTTTCTCCTGTTTGCACAAAATTGATGAAAAAGTGACGCTGAAAATATACAAAACTTGATAAAAATGCAAAGAATTAGGCTCAAGGCCCACGGTGGGCGCCAGAAATGTACACACAAAAGTAGTGCACTTCTATGAATCTTTACATGCAAGAAAACTCAAGAATGAGCCCTCACAAATCAATCCATAGCTCTCTATGTATGGAGTTGCAAGATTGTAAAATTGCTCTCAGGTAGAGCTATGAAGCTAATGACCTTACTAGTCAACCACACAATGAGAGATTCAAATGAAGACAAGGGCAAGAGTGCCAATATCCCCATGAATCAAATGAAATGCAATGCAAGTAAACTAAGAATGAAGATGCAATCTAAGCTAAATGATAACAATGCAATGCTTGAAAGGAAATCTAATCTATGAAAGGAAAGTGCAAACTAGACTATGAAAGGAAAGTACAAGTCTTACAATCCCTCCTAATTAAATTATGTGAGATTAATCTATTGCATAAAAAAAATCTATGCTAAGAATGCCATGATTATGCAACTATGGAAGCAAACTAAATGAGATGCAACAACAATGTCTTCAAAGCTTGGATGCAAGAATGTCTTCAAAGAGCTCCAAATAACCTAGAAAACCTGCAACATAATATTAGTATTAAAAAATGCATATGAAAATGAGGAAGAGAGCTCTCCTTTTATAGGAAATGAAAAGGAATGGACCATGGAGATTAAGAGGCAAAAGACTTAATCAATGGTGGAGCATCAAAGAAGAGCAATCCATGTACACAAATATCCTCCAATGAGAAAAGAAGAGTTGACTTTTGTGTCCATATAAGACAAAAAGTGCTCTTTCACTTTTATAAAATAAGAATAATGTTTTATTTGTGCAACTTAGGATAAGAGGAAAAGGTGAGACTTTTTTAATTTATTAAAAGGGGAAGAAATATTCTTTTTAAATAAATAAAGACTTTAGGATAAATGGTTAGCCCAAGGCAAATAATAGAAAATGATAAAAATAGGATTTGATCAAGGAAATTGATATAATTGATAAAATGCTGATTTTTGAAAATATTGATTCAGGGATTTGATAAATTGCTGAATGGGGGCCGAAAGTCTAGGTGACCATTTTAGGTTGCATACAGATTGTGCTTGCTGGTTGGAGTGTACTTATGGGTGCAAATGACCTCTTCTTCCTTATTACTGCTTGATGACTGGTAGGATTCAGTTGGGTGATGGTTCTTCTCTCTTCAAGGACCTAACAATCTTGGGTATTAGTTTCGATCTGATGGCTATGGGAAAGGGTCTGGTTAGTTATTCTAGTTTTGGGAGCCACGTCAAAATCCATGTAATTGGTTTGGGGAGCCTGAAAACCCTAGATACTTCCTGTTGATGTAAGGATTTGGCTTCACTCTTTAGGTTTTGAGTAGCTAGAGCCTTAGTGTTTATTCTTCTTTTGGTTACTGTTGTTTTGCTGGTTTGGGGTTGCTGGTATTTTTGCTGGTAGTTTGTGCTAGGGGGCTCTGTAATGCCTATGTCTTCAGTCCCCAGCTGTCTCATTTAGATATGTGCTAATATTTCCTATCTATCTTTACTATTGTAAAGGGTTACGATTTCCTTCAAAAACTATATATACCTTAATAAAGAATAATGGGTCCTACATCACTTCTCACCTTTAACAATTTCAACTCCTTTATTTTTGCTTCTTGCAACCTGAGAAAAAGGGCTTCGTATTTTGCAGTATTGCTAGTATTTTTGAAGTCTAACTTGAAAGAGAATGGAAATTTTTCACATTGAGGAGAAATTAAGACCACTCCCGCTCTAGAGCCTACTATCGAACAACTACCATTAAATTCCATGATCCAAGAGTCATCACCTTGAAGTGATTCTAAGAAAGGCCCTTCTATTTTCTCCTCATAAAATAAGAAATAATTTCCAAATTCACATTCATCATATAGTATTTGAGATCTAGGATCACTGGGTGGGAACACTATGAACTTGCACTTTGTTTCGGGGTCCAATTTTACTTTCTTCTTTCCAATGGGGATCGTGGTTTCTAATAAATCCATCTTAATTTTTCATCCTATGTCTTTACAAAAGGTCCTTCTCAAAATAATACTGTAGATGGCAAAGACATCTATTACCAAGATAGTCAATTTTAACCTCTTATTAGGGTAGGCTGCATGAGCCACTTATGCATCTTTCATTTGTCCAAGTAGGGGGAATTTCTTTGTATCCATCGAATAAAATTTTCCAAAAGTCTTGGTGAGATTCAAGCCTAAGAAATTAGCCACAATAGAGGGGATAATATTATTGGAAGCACTAGAATCAATAATACAATTACTAAGTTTGTGACCATTCAAAAATAAGGAGACATAAAATGGATTGGGTTTTCACAATCAGTAGAAGAAGTGTCATTTGATACATTCATAGATGACTCATCTTGAGGAGAGGGTGCTTCAGGAGGGGAAGAAAATTATTGATTAATGGGAGACTCAATATTTACAAATTACTATCTTCTAGGTTGTATGTGAGAGAACTCTCCATGTACATACTTCACCAACTTATCAATATCTTTAGAATTCAATTTCAAATATTTTAAAAGAGATATTTGAATTCTAGAAGACTTACAAAATTCTACAATATCAAAAATAGATTCAGGATCGGACTTACAGAGTACTTGTACCTGAGGAGCCTTTGAACAAGTTGAACCAAGGTTGGGAGTTCAAATTATAGGCTTGTTATGATTTATAGGGGTTTCCTGTGAGGATAAATTGTTTGGGGTTCTAAAATACCTTTGGCCTCTAGTAAGAAAAGTGACCAAAGGATCCTTCTATATTCACTAATATGTTACCTCCTCTCTCTGAGTCAGAGTCATATTAAAAGATTTAATTTCCATAGTTTCCATGTTCCTCTAGATTCTTTTCATCTTATGTGGCTTTTCCTAGTGTATCTTCTGTGGTAGTCATTTGAGCATGCCTAATCATCTTCGGGTAGGTGCTTCTATCATGGTCTCTAGTCAAATGAAAAGAACACATGTTCCTTTTACCTAGGGGGTGGGGTGGGGAGGAGGGGGATTCAATAGCTAGTGATATAGGATAATATTGGGTTCCTGGTGATCTTACATCATCTTGGAGAATTTCCATTTGGTTTGATGAAGTTCCTTTTTTTGGGTAGTTTTTAGAGATTTTGTGTGCGGATGATCTATGGAGATCTTTTTCCCGTGTTATGAAAATGGTTTGTTCCTTTTTATTTATGGAGGCTATGTCTATGATCATACCAATTTAGGTTGTGTGGATTATGAGATATGGCATGTTCTTTTCCGATTGGTTGTGTTCTTCATGTCACAAGTGGAGGTTTTTGATCAATGGAGCAGAATGACACGGATCTCAAGGCAGAGCTATGTGTGGATGACTTGGTTGTTGGATTGCACTTGAAAAATTAATTAAATATTTTAATTTATTTTGACTCTAGGCAAACCTGGTCTAATACATTTTCCTTGGGATATGTTATATCTTGAATACCGGCCTATGGTGGCTAGTATGTTTAAATTTAGGGCATGAAATTGTAATAGGGGGTGGCTCTAGGGTTCTAGATAACAAAGAGTTGAGAGAGGATAGCTCTAAAGTTTTAAAAATAAGAGATATGATCTGAGATTTCTTTTTATTATATTTATCCATAATTGGGAAGGCCTTACAGTGCCAAATGTTTAAAGTCAATTTGATGTAAGTTTATGTTCCTTGATAATAGAGCTGATGTTATTCCCTCATATATGATGTAAGTGTTCCAAGGCTTGCTTGCACTACAACTAAGAGACCTACCTTGTCTCTTCTAGGAACCTAGTCTCCTCTAGGTCGTCATTGGTTTAGATGATTAAATAAGACCAATCCTAACTCTTCTCTAAGAGTTCTTAACCTTTGTGCTTAAACTTGAAAGACTAACACCTTATAGATAGTACAATCCTTCACCTTCGCTTAGAAAGCTCTAAGTGCCACTTTCTCACAAACTTCATCCTTCATTGTAGGGGTGTCCATCCTTATGAAAAATTTCATAAATTTTCCTATTTGATCCATTTTGGAAGTATCTTGAATCATATCCATACTGGGTTCAAGAATTCATCATTTAGAGACCTTAAAATAGGCCTAATCCTTGTAGCCTTTTGCAGAGGCTTTTGTCCTTTCTTTCCAAAATTATTCAAACAACCTGCAAAACCAATTGGGGAATTGGATACCCTTTTGTCCCTTACTAAAGATTCTACAAGTTTTAGGTCCTGGTAGCCTCCGTACACCTTCCTACAAACTAGGACAAACAGGGCTAATAGACCTAGGTTTTAGGATTCACTGTAACCTTTTAGAAATCTTTCTCAAAACTCAATCTAAGTGATTGGTATAAAACCAATATTCATAGTATATTGGGATATGATGAAAAACTTCTAGAAACTATAATTTTTTCCATACAATACCTTCCTAACCCGCAAGAAATCTTCAAACTTTCATTCCTAGACCTCTAACCGAGCTCTCTCTGCTTGCCTAGGGCCTAATGGTAAAAAATAGATCTCCAAACTTTGACAAATCCTAATCCTAACCATATGTACACTAATGACTCCCCTCACATTTCCATCTATCCTTAGGTGTTTCCCATGGCCAAATTTCATGGGGGAGCCGTGAAAACACTGACTGGTCAGAACAAAACCAGTGAATTCTCTAAAGCTAAAAAAAATTATTTAACAAAAAATATCTACTCTAATAAACTTTATCTTCAAATAAAAAACTCTTAGAGCATTCTATAGAACACTAAACAACCACTAGATTTAGACTTTCAATCCATTTCAATGCACTGTCAACACAAAAGCTTGGAATATTCACTGTAACACTGTTGCAGAGCTCTATTCAATACTCAAAACTATTACAATAATAAATCTATCTTTGATATTCAAGCCTTAGGTATAATTTTATGCCATCTCCATGATTCTAGGGCCTATTGGTTGATCTCCCACTTCCTATAGTTTAGGGGATCCAAAGTAACTAAGTTGCATGCAACATTTGCAATAATTGTAAATGTTGTCATGACAAATTCTTTGTAACATTTGGAATCTTTCATTTATGCCATCATCCTACTTCTTAGGAATACTAACCTCCTATATTTCAAGGATCCAAGACCATTAACAATCTTTTGGCATCTTTACAACATCATTATGTGTTTAGAACACATTTAAGGCTCTAATCTCACCTTAAGCTTCTAACACTAAGAAAATTAATAAACAACTAAAATTGGCTATTTGTGTGACCTTAGTCCTAGTGACTAATTCACTTAGCCTACATAGAAATGACCTTCTAAGGTATTAAAAAAAATTAACACTACTCTTCTTCACTTGGCTAGAGTCAAGTACAAGCCAAAACAACTAACATGGAGGTTAGCCTAGGCATGCTCCTTCGCCATCGTCCCCAAAACAAAAAGTTCAATCCACCCTTGGATTGATGATGCTTGGATCAATTCCCATCTTCTTGAACTCTGACTCCTTTATCCATACTGCATTAGCATTGGTTCGACCATACCTCTTTATCAAGTGTTCCTTGTATGCTTTGGTTCTAGTTTGTTTGTAGACTCTTGTATCCAACACACTCTCAGCTCTTGTGACTATAGTAGTAGGTACTTTTTGATCTTCCACATCTCTGATCACTTCATGAAGGTTTTGATCCATATCTTGATGTGGTCCTCTATAATGGACTAAGTCTGCAATGTTGAAGATAGGAGACAATCCACTATCTTCCAACAGCTCAACTTTGAATGCATTATCTACATACTTAGCCAAAATAGGATAGGGACCTATCCTCCTAATCTACAACTTGTGAGGGACTCCCTTTTTAGGTCTTGACTTATTAAGATGCACCATAACCAAGTCACTTACATTAAATTGATCTATCCTTCTACTTTCATCCACCTTGGCTTTGTGTTTAATGGTGTTCTCTATCAAGGTCTTCCTCACTATTTCATGTATCTCCTACATAGCATATGCAAAGTCATCAACATATCCACTTCCCTTCACTCCATCCTTCAAATCTCTTAGTTCATAAACACCTCTAGGATGTATTCCATAGACTATTTCAAAGGGACTCTTCCTTGTGGATTTGTTTATAGTGTCATTGTAGGCATATTCAGCTTGCCCAATCAACTGATCCCATTGTTGACCATACTCCTTAGTCAAGCACCTTAGTAGATTTCCAAGGCTTCTATTGAAAACCTTGGTCTGACCATCAGTTTGGGGATGGTAGGCTGATCCAAAGGACAAGTTAGTGCCTAACCTTTGCCAAAGAGTCTCCCAAAAATGACTTATGAATTTAGTATCTCTGTCTGATACAATGCTGCTAGGTAACCCATGGATTCTTACTATCTGTTTCAAGAAAAGAGAGGCTATTTGACTAGCATCATTAGTGGTCTTACATGGCACAAAGTGAGCCATCTTGTTGAGTCTATCCACAACCACATAAACACTATCCATACCTTGTCTTGTCTTGGGTAACCCTACTACAAAATCCATACTCAAGCATTCCCATGGCCTAGTAGGAATAGGTTGTGGTTTATAAAGGCCTACATTTGAAGAAGTGCCCTTGGCCTTTTGACATACAACACAACTTTCCACATACCTCCTAACATCAAGATTCATCCTTGGCCAATAATAAATCCTTGAAACAATTTCTTGAGTCTTAGTGATCCCAAAGTGACCACTCAAAGCACCATTATACTTTTTTTGTATCAAATTCTCTCTAATAAAGCCTCTAGGAACACATATTTGATTCCCTTTAAACAAGAGATCACTTTGCAAAGTATACTCAGCATATCTACTATGAAAATGATTTTTTTATTCAGCACATACCTTATAAATGTCTGCAAAATCTTCATCATCTGCATATAGATCCTTGAAGTGATCTATTCCCATGCTCTTCAACTAAATTTCTTGAATTGTGAGAGCTCTTCTAGACAATGCATCTGCCACTTTATTGAAGACACCTTTCTTTTGATTAATATTAAAGGTATAAGCTTGTAGATACTCAACCCACTTCACGTGCTTGTGACTCAACTACTCTTGTGAATTCAGCAAACTAAGTGCTTGGTTGTCTGAATACACAATGAATTCCTTGGGAAGCAAGTAGTGCCTCCATTTCCTTATATCTTGGACCAATGCATACATTTCAAGGTCATAAGAAGAGTACTTATTCTTGGCTTCACTTAACTTTTCAAAATGAAAAGCCACTGGTCTACCCTCTTGGCTTAGAAAAACTCCAATAGCCACATTGTAGCATCACACTCAATGGTGAAAAGCTTCTCAAAGCTTGGCAACACTAAAACAAGTTGGGTAGCTATCTTCTCCTTCAACAACTCAAAGCTCTTATTAGCATGCTCATTCCATACAAACTTGGTTTTCATGCCTCCCTTAATAGTATCCAACATGGGAGCACAAATTGCACTAAATTGCCTTATGAATTTCCTATAATATTGTGCAAGGCCATGAAAAATCCTTACCTCTATTGTTGTCCTTGGAGTAGGCCAATTCATGATAGCCTCCACTTTACTTTTGTCCATTTTCAGCTTGCCATGTGATTGGACAAATCCAAGGTACACTAGCTCTATTTTGATGAACTCACACTTCTCCAAGTTGATCATCAACTTCTCATCATGTAGCTTCTTGAAAAAAATCCCAAGATGTTCTAGGTGCTCACTCCTTGTCTTGCTAAAAATCAGTATATCATCTAGATATACTACTACAAACTTGCCTATGTAGAGAACTTCATTCATGAGCCTCATGAATGTGGAGGGGGCATTGGATAATCCAAATGGCATGACAAGCCATTCATACAACCCTTTGTTGGTCTTGAAGGATATTTTCCACTCATCTCCTTCATGTATTCTTATTTGGTGATAGCCACTCTTTAAGTATATCTTGCTATAGTACTTAGATTCACCTAGAAAATACATTAAGTATTCAATCCTAGGGATAGAGAACCTATACCTTATAATTATCCTATTGATGGACCTTGAATCAGTACAAAGCCTCCAAGTTCCTCCTTTCTTAGGTGCAAGTACAGTGGGTATGACACATGGACTAATGCTCTTTCTAATGAAACCTTGGTTTAGGAGTTCTTGTATTTGCCTAGCAATTTCCTCATTTTATTGAGTCATTTTGTAAGCTGCCTTATTGGGAAGGGTAGGTCTTGGGATAAGGTCTATCCTATGACTTATGGCTCTTTTAGTGGGTAAGGCTGATGGTTTTCCATCACTTACTATACCTTGGTAAGTCTACAACATGCTTTGAATCTCCTTTGGTAACTCTTTCTTCTTATCCACCTTGCCTTCATCTCCCTCTCTTGGTCTTAACACCAATGCATAGCCAACTCCTTCACTATCTTCCATGGTTTGTAAGAAATCTTTTTCACCCACCATAAGTACATTTGGACCTACTATCTTTACCTTAGTATCTTCGAATAATGACTGTATTTTGAAGGTCACATTGTCCTTCTTGAAAGAATAAGAATTTTTTCCTCCATCATATATGGCTTGACAGTCAAATTGCCATGGTCTACCTAGGATCAAATGGCATGCATCCATAGGTAACACATCACATAACACTTTTTCTTTGTACCTTCCAATGGAGAACTCCACCCATGCTTTCTCATTCACTAATACATGTTGGCCTTTATTGAGCCAAGTGACCTTGTAAGGATTAGTGTTGTGTATCCTTGTCAACTTTAGCTTGCTGACTGCTTCCTCTAACACAATGTTTTTAGTAGAGCATGAATCAATGATGACCCTACATAATTTCCCCATCATCTTGCATTTAATCCTAAACAAAGACCTCCTTTGGCTTGGCTCTCCCTTCACTGGCTCCTTGATCAAAGTTCTCCTCATCATGAGGTTCTCTCCCTCTTCTAAATTCAATGGTACTTCAACATGCTTCTCTGCTGCATTAGACTCATCTTGGACTATGTTAGCTCTCTTGTCACCTCCTTGTGATGAAATACATTTCTTTGGGCATCTATAGGTAGGGTTCCCCATTTGATTGCAATGGTAGCACTTCATATTGGCAAAGTAGTTGCCTCTTCCTCCTTGTCCACCATTCCTTCCTCTAGAGCTAGAGTTAGAACTCCTTCCTCTACCACCTCTACTTGAGCTTCCTTCTTGCTTCTCACTAAATTTTATGTCTCCTTGAGTCCTTGATTCATAACTTCTCCCACCATAGCCACCTCTGTGCCCTCTACTATCCTTGCCTTTACCTTTTCCTTTGGAGGTTTCTTGTTTCCTTCTAATTTTATCTTCTATCTTCAAGGTCATTTGATAGCATTGGTGAATGGATTTGAAATTCACTAGACTCATCTCTTCTTGAATAGACCATTTGAGGCCATTCAAGTACCTTGCAAACTTGATGCTTTCCTCTTCAACTACCTTAGATCTCAAACATAGCTTTTGAACTCCTTGGTGTATGCTTGGACATATAAATCTTTTTGTCTAAGATTGTGTCTCCTCGTATGAAGCTAAACTTCATAGTCATCAGGAAGGTAGGTCTACTTCAATTTGGATACCATGCCCTTCCATGTCACTATAGGACCTTTTCCATCCTTTTCCCTCTTGGTTTGCACAAATTTCCACCAAGTAACAGCTAAACCTCTTAGTCTAGACTTGGCCACCAGAACTTTTTGTGCCTCAAAGATACCATCACATTCAAAAATGGTTCTCAATGCTATCAATCCAATCCACAACTGAATTTGGATCCATTTTTCCACTAAATAGTGGCATGCCTTCCAAAGCCTTGCCACTCAATGCCTTCAATGCTTTTAAGAATGGCTCTTCAGAAAGAATAGGTTCAGGTGTTGGTGCTTCCCCCTCCAACTCTTATTCCTTCTCCCTTGCTTCAACTTCTTCCTTTTGGTTAATTTTTTCTTTGACCTTATCAGCTTTGTCTTGGACTTCACCCACGAGCTGCTCCATTTGAGCTAGTCTTTCCCTTAGCAACTTGTTATCTTCTTCTTGTTCCTCAACCTTCTTGGCTAACTTAACATTAGTCACCATGGTTTTGTCTTCTACTGATTCAATTGGTGTATTTTCTCCCACTGACTTAGTAGGCTACAACATGCACCACAAGCCTGATTAGTTCAAGCTCTGATACCAATATGATGTGAGTGTTCCAAGGCTTGTTTGCACTACAACTAAGAGACCTAACTTGTCTCTTCTAGGAACCTAGTCTCCTCTAGGTCCTGATTGGTTTATATGATTAACTAAGACCAATCCTAACTCTTCTCTAAGAGTTATTAACCTTTGTGCTTAACCTTGAAAGACTAACACCTTATAGATAGTACAATCCTTCACCTTCACTTAGAAAGCTCTAAGTGCCACTTTATCACAAACTTCATTCTTCATTGCAGGGGTGTCTATCCTTGTGAAAAATTTCATAACTTTTCCTATTTGATCCATTTTGGAAGTATCTTGAATCATATCCTTACCAGGTTCAAGACTTCATCATTTAGAGACCTTAAAATAGGCCTAATCCTTGTAGCCTTTTGCAGAGGCTTTTATCCTTCCTTTCCATACTTATTCAAACAAATTGCAAAAACAACAGGGGATTTGGATACCCTTTTAGCACTTACTAGATATTATGCAAGTTTTAGGTCCTGGTAGCCTCCATACACCTCCTTCCTACAAACTAGGACAAACAGGGCTAATAGACCTAGTTTTTAGGACTCACTGTAACCTTGTAGAAATCTTGCTCAAAAATTAGTCTAAGTGATTGGTATGAACCCAATCTTCATAGTATGTTGGGATATGATGAAAATCTTCTAGAAACTATACATATGTCATATAGTACCTTCCTAACCTGTAAGAAATCTTCAAACTTTCATTCCTAGACCTCTAACCAGGCTCTATCTGCTCGCCTAGGGCCTAATGGTAAAAAATAGCTCTCCAAAATTTGACAACTCCTAATCCTAAACATATGTACACTAATGACTCCCCTCACATTTCCATCTATCCTTAGGTGTTTCCCATGGCTATATTTCATGGGGGAGCCATGAAAACACCGACTGGTTAGAACAAAACCAATGAATGCTCTAAAGGTAAAACAATTTATTTAAAACAAAATATCTACTCTAATCAACTTGCTCTTCAAATGAAAATTTTTAGAATAGTCTGTAGAACACTAAACAACCACTAGATTTATACTTTCAATCCATTTCAATGCACTATCAACACAAAAGCTCAGAATATTCACTGTAACACTGTTGTAGAGCTCTATTCAATACTCAAAACTATTACAATGATAGCTCTATCTTTGAGATTTGAGCCTTAGGTAGCATTAGATTCCATCTCCATGATTCTAGGGCCTATTGGCCAATCTCCCACTTCCTATAGTTTAGGGGATTCAAAGTAACCGAGTTGCATGCAACAGTTGCAATAATTGAAAATGTTGTCATGAAAACTTCTTTGCAACATTTGGCATTTTTCATTTATGCAATCATCCTACTTCTTAGGACTACTAACCTCCTATATTTCAAGGATCTAAGACCATTAATGATCTTTTGGCATCTTTACAACATCATTATGTGTTTAGAACACATTTAAGGCTCTAACCTCACCTTAAGCTTCTAACACTAAGAAAATTAATCAACAACTAACATTGGCTATTTGTGTGACCTTGGCCCTACTGACTAACTCACTCAGCCTACATAGAAATGACCTTCTAAGGTCTTAAAAAAAATTTATGCTACTCTTCTTGACTTGGCTAGAGTCAAATACAAGCCAAAACAACTAACATGGAGGTTAGCCTAGGTGTGCTCCTACACCAATATATTGTTGTGTTTTTCTATTTTATGGTGTGTTGACTCTTTCTATAATATTGGACATCTCCTTTGGATACTTCTCTAGTATTGACTACATCAAGTGGTATCATAGTAGGTATGTTCTTGTGGTTCCATAAATCTCGGTGTCTAAACTTGTGAAGCTTTTGGGGCATTGTTGCGGAGGTGGTAGAGTTTATATATTTCTTGCATCAGTGAAGGGCTTTTTCAAGGTGGTCAGATGGGGTTTTCTACTGGAAGGTTGATTTTTTTTATTGTATAAGTGAGTTGTGTATCTTGGAGTGATAGATTATATTATCAAGCTTGTGAAATCCTAAATTGGTATGTTGAGGGATGGTAAATTATGGATCTATCTTGTGATTGTAGAGGATTTGCATGAGGATGTATCAGAAAGAGGATGTTACTAGTTGTAAACCTAGGAAGGAGGTGAAACCCTTGAGAAATCCTATTATTTTTGGATAGATCACCAAATCGAGGCAATTTGTGAAGATGTTTAGTAGATCACCGACTGTAACATAACTAGAATCTTGCAATCAGATCACTGATGTAAGGTGGTTACACCTTGGTGAGAAGGGAAGAATTCGATGATAAAGGTTGATTGGTTGCTTGAAGATAGGGGTTTTAGCTGACTTGAGAAGAAGCTAAAGGAAATTATTGGTAAGCTTGAGTAGATTGGGAGGTTGAATTGGAGTTGGCATTTACCAATCAAGAAGATGATTATTTGGCCTATGAAAAGGCTTGTTCAAAGAAAGAAAGTGAAATCAAAGGTTGCTTCTGATGAGTTAAATCTGGAAGAGGTAAATACTATCTTTTCTAAAGTTTAGGGGGTAGATCGAGTTAGTTTTCATGATCATATGGTTGGGTTTGAGATGGAAATTGCAGAGCATCTTGTTGTTGGTAATGATATTATAGGTGATGTGGAGGAGTTACCTTTTTTTGAGGGTAATGTTGAAGATGTTGATAGTGATGGTTTTCATTGGAGATGATAATCCTATTGTTGATGAGGAGTTGAAGACTAGGTTGTTCCAATTGGATGTTTTCACTTATGTTGCAAAATTGTAGATGGTGGTTAAGGATATAGAGGTGGTTGATGAAGATGGTGAATACCTTGAATTTCTTGTTTCTGATAAGGTGATGGTGGAAGATGATGAGTTGCATGATTTTCTTGTGAAGGAGAATGTTGATCTAATGCATTATGCTAAGGACACTGATCAGCTTATTTTTGTTACTAAGTGTGTTGACTAGTTGATTGTAGTGCAAAGAATTCAGAGGTTTGATTGGAGGAAGTAGAGGTTTCTTATGTGCAGGTTTGTCTTCTTTCCTTTGAGGATTGGGAAATCGATGGTCAAGATGAGGTTGTGTTCCAATTTTCTTGCGGCATCAAAGTGTGAGGCACAATTTTATATCTACCTCGGGTGTCTAATGCAAGAGAATCTTGGGTTCCTAGAGATCTTACATCATCTTGGAGGAATTTCATTTTGGTCTGATGAAGATCCTTGTTTTGGGCTATTTTTAGAGATTTTGTGTGTAGATGATCCATGGAGAACTTTGGAATGTGCAATGAAAAGGGGTTTTTCATTTTTGTTTGTGGAGGCTATGTCTATGAATACACCTCTTCAAGTGGTGTAGATTGTGAGATTTGGCATTTTATTTTTTGATTGGTCATGTTCTTCATGTCACCGATTCAGTTATGTTCTCCTATTGATTATTGAGGATTGCGGTTGAGGTTTCCAATCAATAGAGATGAATGCATTGGATCTCAAGGTAGACCTATGTGTCACTAACTTGGTGGTTGGATCACACCTGGTGAATTAATTAAATGTTGTAATTTCTTTGGGATCTAGGTTGACCTGGTCTAATATATTTGTCTTAGGATATCTAATATCCTTAATGTTGACTTATGGTGGCTAGTATGTATAAATTTAGAGCTTGCAATTGTAATAGGGGTCGCATTAGGGTGTTGGATAGTAGATATCTAAGAGAGGATAGCTCTAAAGTTTGATAGATCAGAGATAGGATCTGAGATTGATTTCATTATATTTGGTTGTAACCAGAAAGACTTATAGTCTAGCATGTTTGAAGTCAATACTTGATAATAAAGCTGATGTTATTTGGTGATAATAGTCTAACATTTTTTATGTTACCTGATAATAAATTTGATGTTATTTGGTGATATCTTATTGTATTTTTCTATTTTCCATTGTGTTGACTCTTGCTGCAAGTTTGGAGATCTCCTTTGGAGACTTCTCTAGTCTTGATTGCATCAGCTAGTCTTGTTTGTGTTGGAGGAAGTTTCTTATTCTGTTCATTAAATTTTTTCCTTTAAATATCTTGATAAGGCTATGGATATGATGTACCCACCTTTGGCATTTGTCTTTTCAAAGAAATCATGTAATTGATCAGCCTTTTGACTATTGGATCAGAAGAGGTTGAGGCTTGGGCACTACAATTCTAAACTTCTTTTCTCCATTTACTAGATATGATGAAGTCATCTTCTAGTTTGAAATCTTATGTATGTGCTGCTACCAAATAAGCTACCATTTTTTTCTAAGATGAAAACCAATATCGAATGGCAAAAATTTTAGAAAAAAAATACTTCTAGTTCTCATTCGTAAGCCTTTTAGTAGCCAAAATTTTATTGACGACCTTATTATAAATTTCTAAAAAATCCCTCATTTTGTCTTCTATTTCTTTTTTTAATTGGGTCAATTGGGCCACGGAAGAATGCTCATCTTCTGTACTTTTGAACATATTCTCAAATGTCATTCTCATGTCATTATAATTTGTAATGGAAGTATTGGGCAAGTGGTAAAACCATTCTACCACAATGTCTATTAAGGTTTGCACAAAAAGTATGACAACTACATCTTGATGTTGAAAACCAAACACTCCACATGCGACATTAACAACATTCAGGTGTTCATCGGTGGATGTCTTACCATCTTCATTGAATTTTGGTAAATTATTTATTTCTTCTTTTGGTAAAGTATTTAACTTGGCTCCCAGATTTAGATGTCCTATATATGCTCCTTAAGGTTGGGCCATTGGGTTAACTAAAGGTGTGAGATTTATAAAAATAGGGAGGAAGGTTTTGTGCAAGGTTAAATGATTGACAAGTAGGAGATGGAAAATATTTTGGAGGAGGTGGGGTTCTACTTCTTGACCATCTACTATGAGAAAGATTAGGCAAAAAATTCAAATTTTATAATGCTTGAAAAATAGGGTCGACCAGTCCCTCTCTCCACTGGGATCTTGTAAATCTTTGAAACCTCAACCTATTAATCCAATAAAGGTTCAATCAACTACTGGTTCCTCAGTTGTTCTCCATTTCTTTGAACTTCGGGAACTTGATTTATTGCCTAGTTTATGTTTGTATTTCTTTCTTGTCTTCTGCTTTGTCTCACAAGTATAAACCTTAAGTTAGTAACCAAATCCTCCTCTCTTCCTATGACCAAAATTTCTCTCCTAAAATCTTCAAGATTTCTTCTCATGTGATAGGCTATAGTATTTAGTGAACTAATGATATCTTCGTAGTCATTCTGAAAGCCTTAGTTGGACTGCAAAAGAGGAAAATTGTCTTCATGAGGTAAAACGATTATATCCCATGTCAAGGCAACAATTTTAAAGTATCTTTCCTATTCGTTCCCTAGCAGAGTCACCAAGATCTTTTTGTTAATAGATTTATCTTTCAAGATAAAAATAATAATTTTGACTCTAGCTCCTTTAATTTAAACAAAAATCTAATATCAATAGTTGGGTAAATTATAAATAATTTCCCTCCTAATTTTGAATGTACAACTCCCCTATAATATTTTCAATGAATGAAAACTAAACTAATATTTAGATATACTATGAACTAGAAAGTACATAAGGCTTGGGTGAATGTTGAAAGTTGGGTACCAATTCTGAGGAAGTTCACTTCGAAAAAAAATTGCAATAAGAAACAGGCAACCAATTTTTACAAATTAGGCTCCCGTTTAGGTTTGGGAGCTCGATCCATATTCAAAAATTAGGTGCCCATTTAAAAATCAAGCACCTGTATTAGACCAGGCACCCAAAGAGAAACAGGCGCCCGATTTCTACAAAATGGGCACCTGATTTGTGAAAATTGGGCGCCTATTTTGGAAATCTATTTATATTTTATTTTTTACCATTTTGTTTGTCATTTTCACTATCAAGAAGGGGATCACATTTAGCAGAGCTCATGTGCCCATTTTAGCTTCTCCTGTCGACCCCCTTTGCCATTTTTTCGTATTCCAGGTACGTACTATTGTTTTTTATTTATTTTTTATGATTTTTTAAATTAAAAATTATAGTTTTAAGTTATTTTTAATTAAAAATCATAGTTTAATGTTGTTTTCAAAATTATTGTATAAATTTAATTATATTTTATGTTTCAAGTAGTTCTTCTTAAATTTAATTTACTTTGAAAATTAGTGTGCCAAAGTAGAAAACTGTTAAAACTTTTAATTTAACCCTAGGTAGTAAAACAAAAACATAAACCTGGACAAAATTAAATTACGAAATCGTAAGTACAAAACTAAAACATAAATTTATACATGTGTAAATAAAATAACAAACCATAGGTAGAAATTTTTTTTATGTAAATGAAACTATCTCTCTCTCTCTCTCTCTCTTTGAAAAATGTTAAAACATGTTCCTTGAATCAAAACCTTCAGAAACATAGAGTTTCAAAAATATCAAAAACCTTGGAATCCTCTCTCTCTCTCTCTCTCTCTCTAAAATGTTAAAACATGTTCCTTGAATCAAAACTGTTCGAAACATAGAGTTTTAAAAACATAAAAAACCTTGGAATTTTTTTTCAACCAAGTAGATGTACATTCTTAAAAAAAAACATTTAAACATTTGTCTTGATTGTCTTTGTAATCTGTAAAATGTAAATAACTTATATGTTAATTTTTAAATTATGAGATGTAATTAAAATTTTCTCTTTAAATTTTTAAATTATGACATGTATTTAAACATCTCTCTCTCTCTCTCTCTCTCTCTCTCTCTCTCTCTCTCTCTCTCTCTCTCTGTGGATATGTGAAGGATCATGGTATGCCAAAAAATGGTGATGTGAAAAAGAAGTCCTAATTGATAGACTCTTTGAAAAACAATTATAACTTTCAAACAATATAACATTTTTAAAATATTAAATATACATCACATTCTATGCTTCACCTAATACAATAATAATAAATAATTCTTTCAATTTGAAGAAGTTTAGACTAAGTTAAGGTGGTCAGACACGAGAGGTTTTATAATCTAGAAAATTTGTAGCAGAAAAATCATAATTAATTATTTACTTGGAAAAAAAATACAAAAAAATATGCATCACATCCATAAATGAGTCTACTACTTTTTATTTAGAATCTTATAAAAAAATATTATCATTTGATTTTGTTTAATTTGGTCAGATGTATACACCTACTTGTTATATTTCTAGTATTGATTGATAGACTTCTTGAAAAATAGCTATAAATTTTAAACTGTATAACATTTTTGAAATCCAAAACATGTGTCACATTCTATGCTTTTCCTACTACAAGACAAATAAAATAGTTTTCAATTTGATAAAGTTTAGACTAAGTTAACGTGGTCAGACACAAGAGTTTTTGTATTCTGGAAAAGTTGTAGATGAAAAATCATAATTAATTATTTACTTGAAAAAAATTACAAAAAAATATGTCACATCTGGACATGAGTCTACTACTTATATCTAGAATCTTGTACCAAAAAATATCATTTGATTGTGTTTATGGTGGTCAGACATACACCTACTTATTTTTTTCCTAAAATATTTGTACTACTACATTAAAATTTGAAATTTTCAACATATACAATAATTGTTTTTCAAAAAAGGCCTAGTATCTTAGAAACTAAATTCAATTTTCTACAAATTCTCTTCTTACATATTTTTGATATAATATTTATAACTTGTTCAAATTTTTATGTCAACTTGCCTAAACCTGATTTTCTGACTTTTCATTGCCACTTAAGGGCCTAGTTTGGCATACCATGATCCTACACATACCCCCCCATCCCCTGTGTGTGTGTGTGTGTGTGTTAATTTTTAATTATTTAAGTCATTCTTTGTACGGTAAAATATAATTTACAATATGTTAATTGTAAATTATCATATTTTTATATGTACGTAGATTAAAAATATGGATGATTTTCATATTGATAAGCTTATAGGTTAGCATGCACCACCACCACCTCCTCCACCTCCACCTACAGAGTTAAGAGATAATATTAGGAGAAATGTAGAGGCAGTAATGATAGATATAAATATTATTAGGAATGATCCCTATCCATCGGCCTAGCTACTACGCCTTGTAGATAGCATGCAAGGCATGGTAGACTTAATACACACATTAGACTTTGAGATTGATAGTTTCTAGTCATGGAGGCAGAGTATGCATGGATATTCTACCGATGAACTCTCTTATAAAGAGGTTAATAATTTAAAAATTATAAAAATTGGTATGGCACCCTATTTTATGAACCCTAAAATGGGTGAGGAGATACTTGGCAAGAAGCCACGTATTTCTATTAGATGGTGTAGACATCCCGATATAGAAGAGCATTTTTGTGAGTGGTGGTGGATGGTATTTGACCATCCACCACACGCTAATCATGAGGTCGCACTATATTTTTATTAAAAATTATGGGTTGAATTTGAATTGTGTAGGAAACTCAATTATTTTGACATGAGCGCATTCCAGGGGGTTGGTCGAGGCATGGCACAGGATAGGCTAGGGGCCAAATTGAGTGATAGAACTAGAAATCTTGTGTGCAATGAGCCCCTTGTTCCACTTCCTTGTCCTATAGTTCCTGCACCTATCCATCATTGAGCAGTGCAGTCATCTCTCAGCTCTTTGAGTGCCCTTATAGGAAATTTTTTACAACACTTGACCTAGGCGAGGGCTACCCCCAGCATAGCACATGTTTTCATGATTTTTGTGGGTATACGTAGGGGTCCCCAGACTGATCTTGATGCTGCCCATGATGCTCATGGTGGATATTCTGATGATGATGGTGGCACACATGGTGGATATGTTGATGATGATGATGATGATGATGGCACACATGGTGATGTTGGAGATGATATCTCATCATATGTTGATTTTCTCAATGCAGACGATGATCATCCCACAGAGGTAAATTTAATTAGAATTTATATAGTGCAATATTGAATTTCATATTTATACAACTATGAACCATAACATGTAGATTTTTTGGTGAACAAAGGAGGGTTGACCCTCCATCATTCATTAGCCATCATCATATGACATCGACACCTCGACATCTTGGTGCTCCATTCACAATATGCACTTTGATCTTGATACATTTAAACTTTAAACAAAATAAATTTTAATTGATAATGTGTTTGACATATTTTTGTGATTTGTAGGGTCTCTCATGTACCACTGAGATTGCTAGTCTTTCATTCTCTACCCCACCAGTCACCAAGAATCAACCACATATACTTGTAGTATGTTTTTCATTTACTAATTTTAAGTGTTTATATCTTAGGTTCTACACATTGAGCTAACCAATACTTTGTCTTCTCTTCATTATCCTCAGTTGCAACAACAACATACACATGTCCTGCAAAACAAAATTAAGTACATGCACAAATAAAACTTGTTTAAATGTTTATAATTCAAATATAATCATAAATTATATGACACACACATGTAACTAATATAATTTAAATTTTTACAATAAATTGAATTAAATTACGAGGATGTATGAGGTCCGAAACACGATCATAATCTTCTGATGCAAAGACATGATCCAAGTTTTCATTTATTATATCATCTTCATCTTGTGTCTCACTAGGTGTTAAGGATTTTTGTTGCCATTTTTCAACCCATTTTGTATTCTCGCATTCTTCCCATTCACCTGCAACACAAAATTGACAAAAACATGCAAGCTCCCTAGTCCATATAGTCCAAGTGTTAGAATTAGAACTCCTAAATGAATGCCATTTAGCCGATCCGTTGATTGTATTACAATCATATCTTGAAAGGATATTCTTCTCTTCAACTAGCTAGAAAAAATGTCTAATTGTAGAGTTTTGACTTGATCCTATAGAGAAACTTGTTTTACACCATTCAACAATTGCACATGCATCTTTAAATTTTTATTTTTCCTCAAATTTGAGTTTCTCTCTACAAAGGGCTCTCTTAACACATGCATAGACACCATCATGTTCTCCCTTCCCATGTCCAGCCTCAAAAAAACTCCAGATATGTTGGATATTTATTTTCCTATGTGTCCTACTCAACCAATAGAACATTCTAGCAGTTTTGAATTTCCCTATGCAATTATCTGACCATATTAGATGTTGTGTTATATGAATTTAGATCTCTCCCTTAAATTTTCATAAAAGGTCTTAAAATAATACTGGACAAACTCTAATAAGTGTAGCTTATTATCACTCATATAGAAATAGTACTCTCTTAATATTTTTCAATCCTCTTCTATACTATTAGGTGCATGCCTATAGACAATATGAACAAATATTGTTACTTGCACTAAATTATAATATTGTTGTTGGATCTCATCTTGTGGTGCAAGCGTGTAGTTCTCTATAAAGTCAATGACTGAAAGTATAATACCAATTGGAAATGTATTATTGCATATGTGAAATTGTCCATCAAGCCATCTAGAATTTTGAGAGTGTTTCACATATTTAGGTATGACCTTACTCTTGAATTCATTCATTAAAGCATTAGCACTAAGTTTTTCAATTATTAGGTTGCACTGTTTTCCAACTTTTCCATCCTTCAATGGTACTCAACAGTTTTAAATATTTGTACATTAACTAATTGTTGTCCAAACTCAAATGAAATATTTTCATGCAAACATTCATCTAATAATGTAAGATTTCCACATACATCACATACACCAGAAACATATGGATTCAAAAGATAAAAGTTCTCATTAGGTGGGTAGCAAAACAAATTTGATATAAACTCCTTTATAGTTTGAGGTGGTATATTTATACCACATTCCTGCAACATTTCATTAGTATGCATAGTAGAACATACAGATTGAAAAATATCATAATGATAACGAAATTGAATATGAGTTTTGCAACAACATGTGATTATTTCTTTGTTAATCCTTACATACCATGGTTTACATTTTTCAAAAGATATTTGACTAATACTAATAGTTAACACCTTATCATCCACAAATATTTTGTACAGTTCTATTTGAGTCATAGCTAAAAGGTGTTTTGGATGTGGATCACAAACTTTTGAACCGACTCTTAATTTAAGAACATCTCTGGCATTAGTGGATACTCTTGTATTATCATGCCAAAAATTTTCAATCAAAGTTTTGACTTCACTAGTAAGTTTCATGTTAGACCTCAGGAGTTTGCCACTGAAGGTCCATAAATGGTTTGTCAGATCACTTTCAATGTTAACTCTTCTCTTTACAGCTCTTGTTAAAGTTTTACAATGAATATTAAGATATCCACTTATGTTTGAAACCATTCTTTTATCAGTAGTAGTTTTGTTTATTAAAGTTGTTGTTATTGCTCGTCATTCCACATTACTATCTTTAGAATGACTTTTCTTTCCAATTGTGTCAAAGACACTAGCAACAGTTGATACAAATTGTTTTAGAGACTCGTCCTTCTTCTTGGCTTTCACATAAATGCCTAACCTCTTCATCACTTTTCACATTTTAGACATTTTAATTAATTGTAACATTAATTCATATTGAAATCCAAATTTCTTATTATAAAAAAACTATCTAAACAATATGATCGCGTGTGTCCTAATCTATCTCCATGAAACCAAACCACGTAGATTTTATAGCACATCATTTTTTATTTGAAATTGTTCATTTATTTCATTATCATTCAAAGGAGTTTCTCTTTCAATCAATGTTTCTATGTCTACATCAGCATTGTTGATTTCAATTTGAATTGGTGTTTGATTTTCAGTTTCATTCAGGGTTTGACTTTCAGTTCCTTTATCACTATGATTAACATTACTAATTTGTGGAATTTGATATGCAATTAAATTTGTTAATATATTTCCAAGAACAAAATTTAAATCATTTAAATTGTAACTTGCTTCTAGCAATTGATGAACTTCTTTATCAAAATAAGTTACATTTAGATGTGAAGACATACCTATATCCAATACTGGATTAGAAGATGCACCTGAATTTTCTTCTTCAACCTCTGCATCCATTATGGTATCTTGATTGTCCTCCTCTTCTGAGACAATTGTTGAACTCGATGCTCCAACATTATTTAGTAAACAAAGTCTTTCTCTTCTTTCCCATTGTCATTTTGTCTCCTCTCTATTTGTTGCAACCTCCTCAGCTATCAGAACCTTCCTTAGCCTCTATCTACATTGGTTTGATCCTATTTTTGCACCAAGATTCGATTTCAAATGATTCTTTTTGAATGTCAGATCCAAAACAAGACAAAGGAAGAGAATGTTGATCCAAATATTCTATTTTCTTGGTACGGATCGTAAAAAAAATGATTGAAAATTCATCAATCATTAAGATCAAGCCCACAGTCCTATTTTTTGGTTGCAACAGCTCTTTATGAAATGGGTGCTCGTTATTTAAATGAAACAGGCACCCATTATTTAAATGAAACGGGCGCCCATTTCTTAATTTCACAAAACGGGTGCCTATTTTTTGAGTTTAAAAAAATGGGTGCTTGTTTTGTAAAACTATGAGTGGGAACCATACACACTGGCTTCATTTTTGGTTTGGAATAGACTTGGTGGGACCAAGCCTATGCTTGGCCCTGCAAAAATATGGCCAAGGCATTACAGTATAAAATTTATGCCTTGCCATAATTTTTGTGATACCTCCCCAAATGAATTTTTTGATAAAATGAAAACTCATTTTAGCTCTTATTGTTCAGATTATAAAAATATAAATTTTATAGTGATATGATAAATGTTAATATTTTTACAATATTTATTAAACCAACGTGGTACCTAAACTTGAAATACTAAGGTTAACAAAAACTTTAATAACTTTTTTAATTTTACATTTTTTGAAAAATGAGTTATATGACATCAATCTACATAGAATTTCCTTCAAATTAAAAAAAATGAAAAAAAGTGAAGTTATCATCAAATTATGGTGGTCGTACACGAGAGGTTTTGAAAATGTACTTTATAGTTAATTAAAAATTAATAAAAAAATATATTTTCATCAATCTTTAGTGTGTTAGGTTGCTTTTCCCAAAAGGATTCACAAAAATACATTCATTTACTTCAAAAAGGGTGGTCGTACATATGTGAGGTGTGGTCATGAAATAGGCATTTTGAAAAAGTTGTTTTTAAACGTGCATACTAAAATTCAATTTATACCATGTGGGTATTGAAATAAATTACATATTTGAAAACTAGACCCTGAGCACTACATTTTATATTACTGAAGTTTTCCAAGATTCAATCTTTAAGTGCCTCAAATTTCAACATCAATTGACAGAAATTTTGAAAAATAGAGAAAACACTTCCACTTTTTGGCCAAATGTGGGACTCAACTTCCTGCAGCCACCCGCTTCTCTAATAGTCATCCATCATCATCCAATGAATACATAACTCATTTCTTTACAAATTTCCTTTTTATAGAATAGACCAATTCCATTCACCATAAAGATAATATACTCATTCTATTTCAATAGACCATGAAACATAAATTGAAACATATAAATATATATCTCCAAAGTAAAGGAAGATTTAGCAACTGAAGAGAAAAATTCACATGGAAATTCCATTCTCAAGAATTTAGACACATGGATCTAAATTTACTAAGATAACTGTCTTTCTTTTCATTCAACGATAAAAAGCTTTTTTTTTAGAATATCACAAAAACTGTATATAGTCTACTGAACCAAAATATTTGAACCCCTTGATTGTCTTTTGATCACATATATATAGCCTTTAATAATCAATTATTTTAAAGCTTGGAGTTTAATTAACCCCAATACGTAATAGTACATAATTTTTAAAATTCTTTTAGGTAGCTCAAGAAAGAAATGACCGCCTTAAACAAAATCATAAAACTAAGAAACTATGGCAGCATGTCTAAGGATGAATAGCCACTTCATACCCCATTGATTGGGTTTGATGAGTGAGAGGGGTACATGTCACCTTTCATTCCTTATATGCATTAATGAACTCTTGAACTATCTAGAAATTAGGAATGGTGATGTATATGATTCATTTCTTCCATATCTCTTTTTGCCTTTTAACTTCTGTTATCTTTGCTACATGTCTTGGTAAGTGACTTGAGCATACATAAATCAAGGGTTCAATTCTTTCTATCCTTGAAAATTCCTCCACCATAAGATCTTTCATTTCCTTTACTTGTTTGATTTCCTCTTTGAAGGTCTTGAGCAGAGCCTCCATGTCCTTCTCCACGGTTTAATCTTCTTGCACATATGTTACCTTAATGCACCATAGGCCATCTAGTAAGGATTGGGTGAGATCTCTTAAATCATACTTTAGTTTAGTAAACTCTATCCTCCCCTAATTCATTATTGAATTCCTCCATTCAATGTGAGTTTTGCAAGTGTACAGAATGCCATCATCAATATTCTTAACAAGTTTCTCTGACAATAATTTGGTAATCATGTACTTCTAGATTTCAATAATTTGGGACATTGTCGCCACCCTTTTTGTCTCTTCTCTTTCCTAGGCTAGGGCTTACATTTGTAACTCACCAATGGATGTGATGGGATTCTAATAAAATTTCTTGGATTCTACAATGTACTTGTTCCCTTTCCCGGAACACCCCTTCAAGCCAACTATCAAATACATCAACTATCATTTTTGCCTGTTGAATTTGGCTTAGGAATTTTTGAATGGTCAGTGATCTTGGGTTGAAGGACATGGGTTTTGACTTTATGTAATAGCACAACTAAACCTCTCACATGTGTTTTCATGTTCTCTCCCGTGATAGGTTTAGATAACCTAGAGCCACCTTTGTGAAACTTCACTAGCCAATTTCTAGCTATGACACTCCTATATTGTGATTGAACCTCTCTATAAAGATATAAGAAAATAATGAAATGATATAGTCTAAATAGGTTTCTCTATTAGGTATTTTCATAGCAGATGTGATAGTTTCAGTATTAATAGACACCAAAATATCTCCATTTACTTTCCTAATACACTTGTGGTGGGAATCATTTCTATTTATGTATTCAAAAACCAGCTCAAGATATAATACTATCATGGGAAATTAGCAGCTTCGACAAGACCACTTTTGACAATCTTTTCCATGAAAGAGGATTTTTTCAAGATTCCTAGTTCTCTCTATAAAATCTTCTAAGTAATAATACACCAAATATGTATCTCTATGTTTGTGGGAGGAACAAAAAAATTGGATATAAGTTCCCATCATTGAAATTACAAACCAATTGTTCACCAATGGTAGGAATTCTTCAAATAATACAAACACTTCTAAAATAGTGCCAAAAATGGGGCAAGGTCACTAAAAATCACCTTTGTTAATTTGAATCTCCTGTAATTCCAAATCCAAGTAAACCATTATTACCTATTGCATTGTCTCTTTAGTCTTCCAAATTGTACCCATCTAGTCATCAAATGAGACTTAAATCACTACTTAAAGGATTAAAATCTCAGACAATAATTTCTCAATCCTCTCGCTCATATTAAACTAATGCATAAGACACTTTCCCTAATATGAGCACTAATTGCTTGGCATTTCAAAATTCAAGATTATAAAATAACCATTAACATCTACCTCTTAGAAATTTTAAAGAAAAAATTCGTAAATTTCACGATATGCCCTGGAATATTCCCTTTAATCAGCCACTTTATTTCCAAATAATTTTTTCTTCATAATATGACTTTAAATAATTGGTGAACCTTTGGACCATCTGAACTGAATGAACTTATATGAGAGGTTCAAAGTGAAGGAAATAGAAGATAAGCATTCAATGATATTTAATCAACTCTAGAGGAAATTTATACACAGAAGCTCAGTTATACATAACCGTAATAACAAAATAGTTATACGGAAATGAAATAGTTGATGACAGTTTCAACTGTCAATGTATTATAATGCCAACATTCCCCCCCTTAATACATTGATCCTAAAAGCACATAAGAATCACTTTGCCCTAGGGATCCCCCCCTTAAGGCGTACACAACAAAACATGTTGATTACATAACATGAATACATATATTGAGAAAATCTTCTTTTTGAAGTTGCGAATCCTGAATCATGCAAGGCTCCATCAAGTTGTCTTGTGACCCTCAAAAAGGTGTAGCTTCGAGTTGTGTTCTTAAGCTCTCAGTCCCGAACTCTCAAATCACAATCTTGAATTATTCAACAATGATCCCTAAGAGATGTGACAGATCTCTATCATTGTCTAGTGACCGCGAAACGGTATAATTCTCAATCATATACTCTAAAGCTCGCTTGACAACAATCCATATTGAGCACACTACCAAATCATAAAATTGTCTCCAAAATGAGTCTTTACAAGAATGCATTCTTCAAATCTGTCAACATTAGAAAGCCAAACAAAAATAGAAAGCCAAAAACGCTTCTCATACAGAACACCATCACAAAGCGAAAAGCTAACTTGAAATGATGGAAGTTCCTCCATCCTCCGATGCTGCCAACCTCCAAAATGACCTTGTTACATTTTAGTCTTCAATAGTGGCATCCAAAGGAGCACTACAACCTCTTATGGCCCAATCAACATGAAGAAGATTCTTGACTCCATTTTTTAAGCTCATAGCACAATAGAATGACAGTTTCAACTGATAAATATGTCCAAATTAATTCTTTCAAAATATTTCTCCTTTCAACATTGAAAAACCTTTGAAAAATGGAATACAATAAGCCCTTATTTGCAGTCACTATTCAAAATGAAATTCAATAACTAACATACCAGCATAGGTCACTTAATCGAAGAAAATTGTCATGAATGGAAGATTGCATTTTAATGGCTCTTGTCAAGACAACAAACTAGATAATTAAGGGCATCAATAAAAAAAAACATCCCAAAACATGTAACCATGCCAAATAGAGAGGCTCAAAAATATGGTCGAACTATTTAAAGATTGTGAATCATCCTTCACTGAATGTAGTTAGACACCGAATCCAAACGCTACAAAAGACTTCAAACGCAATAAGTATGATCATTCATCAATACTTCACTAGGCACAGAGCAGGGGATGCATCTATAAGAATAGTGGATGATCTTTGTAGTCATTAGACACCCTCGTACTACCAAAAGACAATTACCAATCACTAAAAAACAGTTAGTCTTTACAACCTATTACTGGTACTGAACTCCTGAACCAGTGACTTCAACATTGATACATACTTCACTCACTGTTTCACTCACTGTTTTCATGCATTGCAGAGAATAATGTGTCTGCCAGCTGTTCATTTCTTCACATGCCAACAAGGGTCCACCTTGAAACTGTTTGCATTCTATCAGCACTTCGTTCCCTTCCACCAGCCACACGCTGCTTGAAAACTGTTGTAGTAAAACACCACTGCAAAACTGTTGCGAAAAACTGGTACTGTTGAGCACTAAACAGTTCCAAAATTGTTGTGCACTAAATGGTTAAAACGGTCACCAGCGCCAGCGCCTAGGTCCAATCTTGTGACTGCAATTGTCCTAGCGGTTGCTCTGAATCTTATTCCCAATGCCAAGTCAAGAACCTGCGGTGAGATACTCTAAAATGGAAGCCATATAGACAGGGTTTTGTGCACCTATGCACTCTGCATACTTCCTCCGCTTGAGAATGCTCTGATACCATATGAAGGAAATAGAAGATAAGCATTCAATGATATTTAATCATCTCTGGAGGAAATTTATACACAGATAATCAGTTATACATAACCGTAATAACAAAACAGTTATACGGAAATGCAATAGTCGATGACAGTGTCAACTGTCAATGTATTATAATGCCAACACAAAGTTCATCTCAAGTGCTTGTTGAATTTTCAAAATTCAAGATCAAATATAGATGAAAAGAAAGGACAAGGACTTCAACACCATGACTTGATGAGACCAACATTGATTTAAACCTTGAACCCATTGGATCCATTGAACTCTGAAAAATTTCTAGTTTAATTAGTTCAACACTTAGGTTTTTGCTGACTCAATGTCAAAGACGGAAGACTTGAGCGTGACTTGTGAACATTGAACCTATTAAGTCGAGATTCGAGGAAAATATTTAAAGGGAAAATAATTCCTAAGAGGACCCAACACTTAAACAAAATAATCTTGACTTTAACTTATTGACAGAAGGTTATACAAACTAATTAAAGGCCAAAATTTCAGAGTCGAGATAACAAGACCAAAAACAATATAACATGTGTATCAAGTGACAAGGAATAAAATTAACCATAGTAGAATGCTGTCAGATTTAGGTCTCTCCACCATTCGGTAATTTGATAAGGTTTGACATTTGGATTCGTCAATTGTCATTTTTTTCATGTGTGAGAGGGTTTGGCCAAATTGTCCAACTTATGGACAAGACTTGTCGTATGATATGATCTTGGCAGCCATAGTTATTAGTCAAGATCAGGAAATTATTAGTGGTAGCATAATTTGGTGATGAGGAAAAAGAAGATCAAGTTTAAACCACAAAATCTTGGTTTCTAACAATTATGTGGAGGTGGATTCAGAGATTATGTGAATTAATATCTAGTAGAAAAATTTCTCAATCCAATGGAAGAAATATGGATAAAAATAGTGAAGAGTATGATGACCATCACTACATTTATTAGAATTTGATTCTCAATGAACAAAATCAAAGCATGAATGGGAAAAAATAGTGTACATTTCCATAGTTATAATGTTAGGTTCCATCTTCTAGGGAAAAACTTGTGTGGATTGCCCTAGTATTAAGTTTAGTTTCCTTTCCCTAAGGTATTTATAAATTATCTTCCATTTAAAAAATACATAGAGGAAAAGTCCTCAAAAGTTGATTTTGGTTGACATGGAACTTTGAGATGTATGTAAAATCTATCTATATGTAAAGCTCTCTCTCTCTCTCTCATAGACAATAAAATTATAATTCATTTATGATTTATGTTCTCTAATAGTTTACCTTAATAAATACACTTGAACTTTGATGGGAATTCTAATATAATATATCTACACATAATACAAATTCAAGACTAAAATAACTAATAATGCAAAAAAATTAAAAAAAATTTATTCATAAGCTCTCTTTGGAAATAGTTCTTGGACAAGTAAGACTTCTCCAAGATATTCCCAATTATATTTGTTGAGCTATAATCCATGTTCCCAGCATTTCTAGACACCTTTTACACATAAAGTGGCATTACCTTCATAAAGGTATGATGCTAAACTTCTAGATTTTAGGTTGCCATCAAAACCATTAGATATCAATCTTCACATGTATGTCTCAAAAAGTAATGATGTATATTTTCTTTAATCCATGAGTGCATCAAACTATTTAGCATCTATCTATTCTCTCATACTCCCTTACATGTTTTCAAAGTGCTACCCTCTTCAAAATATGACAAGTTTATAATACCATTGATGTAGTCATCTCTAATAATATCTAATGGTGCTTCAACAACTATAAATACTAATTTTTCTATTTTTTTAGGTCACTTGCATGAATTTAATAATTAATTACCATATGACCTATTTTATTTAGCAATATTACTCAATGGCAATCTTACTTGAAATTTAATTTCACATACTTTTGTTTGAGTATGATGCAATATCTTGTTAAGAATCTACTTTTGAATATTGAATAGAAGAATTATCTTGAGCGAAAGAAGTCAGGATCTAGAAAAACTTAAATCCACTTTGTAGACTCTTTGTATTGTTGTATCATGATAGGTTTTAAATTCCACCTCTTTCAGGAATTTCTTCCATAAGAAACTTACGCATAAAATTCTATTTGACAACAAGAAGGAAGGATACACAAACACACATAAAGAGACAAAAACACATGAACATCACTGAGAATGAACTTGGACAATTGACAATAAAGTAGAGAAGACTAGTGACAACAAACTAAGAGAAACATTTATTTCTCATTATTAACGTGTTTATATCATGTACACAAAACAAGTATAATTCAATTATATGTTATACTTTGTAACACATGTATAAGTTTCATCATAAATTATTATTGGAATAGTTGCTTAAGGAGATTAGTAAATCTCTTAGAAGATTCATAAAATACACCTTTAGTACTTGATATTGAAGGACAAACTTTCATATGCTATAATCTATGTTAAATTTTATATAAACAAATTGATTAATTATATTTAATTAAACTAAATAATATCTTCTATTCCTGAGGTACAAGAGTTTGAGAATGAATTCCTTTCCTTTTTTTTTGCTATTGGAGGGTTTGTCATATTATGAAAATATGCAAGGGTAGAGTGCCATCTTTTTAATAGAAGTCTATACAAAGGTATCATAATAAAAGGCCAACAATTAACATTTCCAACTCCCATCCTTCAATATTGCAAATATGTTACCCTCATAGAATACAGTGAAGGAAAGGACTCCAAATTCCCCAGTCAAATAGTTTTTCTAACTTGGTGCTTGAGAAAATTAACAGTCTAATCAATAGACTTAAGGGAGAGGTAAGTGCAAACACATTGGTTCAGGAAGGAGAAAGTGACGAAGAATGTTTAAGAGATACTCATGAAACTAGGTTAGATTCTAAAAATGTAAACAAATTTAAAATATTTTGCAAAATGTAGCCTTAATAGTGAATTTATATGAATACCTACAATTCTAATAACTTCCTAAAAAGGATTGCAAATTCCTCCAATTTGGATTCCTGTGGTTCAAAAATGCTCTTGTTCAACCTTTCAGAAATTATGAAAAAATTATTGACTTTCAACATTAAAGATTAGGAGGAGTGGGAGTAGGAGGATTTTCAAATTTGAAGGTGGGTGGGATCTCTGGGCTATGAGCTCAGGGATCCCCTGGTGTTGGTCTCCCTATAGAGCAAGACACTGTAGACCTAGAGAAAAAGGATGGGGTTCCACGGGAAAAATAGAAAGACCCAGGAAAGGATGTTGGGGTGGGGGATGGGATTCCTCCCTCATCTCCCACAGTCATGAACACCTAGGCATGTGATCAGAATGGAAAAGGAATCATCTGTCAGTGGTCAACTCTCTTCAAAGTAAAATCTATAGGAAATTTCTCTTTCCCCTCTGCTAAGGATTTATCTAATAAGGAAAAAGACAAATTTTCCTAGAGATTCCCGATGAGCTGGTTGATCACAACATTGTCTATGGGCCTTACTCTAGTTGGAAAATTTGTGGGGTCTAGACCTAACATAGATATTGTTATGATTTTTTCTAAGAGGAAATGGGATCTAAAGGGTCAAGTCCAAGTTATAGCCATGGCCAAGGGATTTATGTCATTTGAGTTTTCATGTAAGGAGGACTTGGGCAAAATCCTCTGTGTTGGTCCCTGGACAATAGGAAAGGAAACCCTGGCATTGCAAAAGTGGACACTGAAGCTTGATCTCAATGATTATTTCTTTGTCCAAGCTCTAGTGTGGGTCAAACTCCTTGAACTTCCTTTGGAGTTTTGGTACAAAGATGTTTTCAATGGCATTGCCAACTCCTTTGGTACCCTACTATCAATAGACCCTGTGATTGTGGCTAGGAGCCTCCTAACCTATGCTAGGTTTTGCATAGGGGTGGAAGAGGGTCAAGACATGCCATAAATAATAGAACTTCGATCTAAACTGGGCAAACATGTGCAGAAGCTAGATTATGAAAGTGTCCCTTTTTTTGTTTCCACTACAAGAAAGCTAGACATAAAGCAAAAACATGCCCAACATTCCACATCTCAGAGAAAGAAAGGAAATAAAATATTTCTCAAAGAAAGATAAGGCCAGGCAACCATAACATAAGTGATAAGGTAGGCCTATCAAGGGAGAACACCAAACCTCAAGAGGGTTCAGAGGACAACAATCAAAGAGTGTGGAAAAAAAGAACAACTAGAGATCTCTTCTAAGACCCTCGAAACCAGGGCTAAAAAGGAAAAATCCGTTGAAGGAGAGTCGACAAGATAACAAAAAGATCAGAAAGACTAGGATATCCAACAGATGGAAAATACAGTTCTTAGAGAGGAACTACCCTCCCTAGAAGGCATAGGCCTAGAAGTCAACATAAAACAAGATACCATGGAAGAAACCAAGGTAGATGGCCTGGTGGAAGGAGGCGATTTGTGCCCTGGGTCAATCTTTGTCTCCATTGTTCCGAATTCCCTTGAATCCCCGCTGAAAAAATGCTTCTCCAGTCTAAAAAGGGACAAGTCAATAGGCACCCCATCTCAAGAATCCCACCCATGTCCTAAGAAGAAGGACCCAAATAAAGTCCTAAAAATGGAAGAACTACTGATCTTTATCTCCCCAAGGCAGCTAAAAAAGATGGAAGAGCTCTTTACGAAATACAAAAATGTTAAGGAGGGCAGGTCCAAGGCTCAAAACAAGAAGAGACCCAATAGCAGAGATCCCTCTCCAGTTTCCTCTGTAGCAACCAAGAGCAAAAACAAAGCTGATGTAGGGGCTAAAAAAAAAACTCCAAGAAGAAAGAGAGCAAGTCAGATCAGGCAAGAAGAAGCTAGTAAGAACATTGTGGATGGAACCCAGAAAACCATCCAGGCAACCTATACCCCCAGTAAAATATGAAAGTAACTTCATGGAACCCCTATGGGCTCAGCTCACACAAGCAAGAAGTAATTAGGAACTCGAACATGGAACACATAATACAAACTTTTTTAACCCAGGAAGCTATAATGCAGATGGATAGGTTAGCAGGAATAAACTTGTGGTTCACTACTTATCTTAAATATGAAGTCATCTATGAGGAAGGAATGGCCGAGGAAGTGGCTAAGGAGAAAAGACAGAACTACATAAGGAGAATTCTACTGGCTCGATGGTCCAAATCCAATTACAATGGAGTGGTCAAAGGGAACCTTGACCAGATGGGTAGTGGTGGAATCATCATTAGATTTGATTTTGCTATGGTCATCTATCCTGCCTCTGAAACAGGGGCCTTCTTTCCCTAGTTGCAACCCAACTCTTCAAATTTTACCACTAGCGTGAACATGTTCAAAGATTCGTGGGTCTTCCTTGTAGTGATCCACACTCATCATGTGTCCTAGACTGCCAACAAGGCTACTGACGAGATTGCCGAAGAGGTTGTAAGTAAGGAAGCTAAGATGAGCTGGCACCATGCCAAAGATCTCTAAGGTGATGTGAAGGATTTACCCGATGGGGATAGACTTCAAAGTACAGAGGGAATAATTAAAGATAATCATGAAAGAAAAAGGGGATTTTCAGAGGTTTCACTACATTAATGAGAAGCACTGGAGGAATAGTAAGGCTATTAACTATGCATCCCCTCTGCATGCTTTCTGGGCTTCCCTTCCCATGAACTGTAATTATATTCAAAGGCAAAAATCTAGAAAGCCTAGATCAAAACCTGAAAGAAAGACATAAAGTATTAAGGTTCTGCATCGCCGGAGAGAATCCAAAACCCAAACAATAGCCATGGTTGGTGAAAGACATAGAATGGAGCTGGAGAATGATAGAAAGAAGTGGAAGAATCACTCTAAAGTTTAGAGTACCCTGCAGAAAGGGGAAATTATCACCTTTATATAAAGAATCCATGGTTGCAGGAAGGAAACCACCAACATCTTCATTAAAAGATGGAATGAATGAAAGGTGTAAATTGAGGTAAAGTCCTTCACTATCATGGAGGATTTGATTTCCTTGGTCACTGGTATCCCCATTGTTGGGAAAACATTTTACAGGGATCGTAATTTTTTTGACAATGTTGTCAATGATTTTGTTAGAGATGATGATGAGAACAAGGCTATAGTCAAGATGGGCACTCTATTAGGAATGAATGCTAAAGTGTTTGGAAGCCATTCTGTAGTAGTTGTTGTTGCATTCATGACTATGATTGTCATTGATGTCAACACAGTGATTTATTGAAGACTTGCAGAGAAGCAGACAGAGTTTGGATTAGCGCACATGGGTTATTATAGTTGGAGCTATGCAAAGTTAAGGATATGCTCTTTGATATATCATATGTCTATGGTTAATAGTGCAGATAGTAATTCATTTATTCATGGAAGTTATGATCATTTTAGTGGAAGTAGTATTCAGGCAGTGTTCCTGAGTAGCGGTTTGTGGAAATCAGATGATATCTCCTAATCGGGATGGAATCTGGTTTTGTGTAGTTAAAGGGAAGTTGGAGACACATTGATAGTGCCATGGATGATAGTGTAGACTTTGAGGTCGCACGAGTGAAGATTTATTGTATTTGGAAGTCGGCAGTTTTGTGTAATTTTGGTGTAGCATGTGGAAACTTTTATTTTGTAATTGTATGCCGACTCATTTGTAACTATTTGAGTATGGTATAAAGGAAGGAATGTATTTCCTTGTTTTTATGTAGAAGTATGATTTTGTAATGTGAAAGTGTGTAATTATGATATGGTAGCAGCGGTTGTGATGCTGTATGCATGAAGTGAAGAAAAGAGCTAAGTATGAAAGTGAATTTTTGAAGGAAGACATGCGAAGTATAGAGATCTGAAATTGAGATTTGATGTAACAGTGAGTGCAGTTTGGCATAGTTAGAGAAGAGGTAACATATTATTCTATTGAGTAATGCAAAGATTATTTGGACAGTGTGTTCAGTGATCTTACCCTGAAGCTGTTTGGGCAGTGGGTCCTTCTATCTTCCATAACTCTTAACCGAGTTAGAATCTTTTAACAGGGATTCAAAATCTCCTAACAAGGATTCATATGTACTGAATATATTTCATAAGACTTCTAACTGAGTCCATCCTCTGACAAGGAATATTTATATTAGTGCATCTTTTGTGGGCATCATTCCCATCGGGGTTTACTCTTTGATCAAGAGGTTCCCTAGTCAACATATCTTGTGTCATTGTGTATGAATATCTTTCTATGGTTGGTAATTATATTGCTTATATGGTTTAATGTTGTTGAAGATGATAAAAGTTATAATTATCTAATGACTGATTCACCCCCCCCCCCCTCTCAGTTATCTTGGTTGACTTTAATTTCTAAAAATTGGTATCAGAGCAACAGGTCCTTGAAAAAGAAGTTTAACAGCTTAAGGAGATCCATGGTGAATTTCAGGAAAGAAAGCCCTAAGTTTGATGTAATAAATTTTGATAGCTAGAAAGAAAAGATGAAGACACACCTATTATGTTTAGGACCAAGCTATTGGTTGATTACAAAGAATAATAAGACTATCATTGAAGAACACAATATTGAAACATGTACTGTGAAAGAGAGAGATCTATTCATGTGTAACATACTTGTAAGAGAAGCACTTTTGATGGCACTTCTGGAGAATGAGTACAGTTAGGTAAAATATTTGAAAAAATCTCATGAAATTTGGAATGCCTTACACTCTACTTTTGAAGGTGATGAACATGCAAAAAGAGTTAGATTACATAATTGGATATGTGCATTTGAAGATATAAGAATGTTGGAAGATGAATCTGTTAGAAGTTATATTGGTAGAATGTCAGAGATCATTTCAGGTATAAAATCTTGTGGAGGAACAAAGACAGAGAATGAAGTGATATGGAAAATTCTGAGGATATTGACTCCTATATTTAAGCAGACAACACAGATGATTGAACAAGTGATACCTTGTATAACAAACTTTACAAGAGAGACTCTTCTTGGAAGATTGGAAGCAGCAGAAATGAACCTAAGATTATCAGGAGACTTACCTAGAATGGAGACAGCATTCAATGCTCTTAGTGGTCACCCTACTTTTCAAGAAGTATCAGTGTGAGTGGAGATTATGCTGGCAGCAATAGATCTAGAAATGAAGAAGACAAGAAGATTGAAGAAGGTATTGCCTTGCTTGTGAAAAGAGAACCAGACGGTAAGAAAATTTTTAAATGTTGGACTTGTCAAGAATATGGTCATTTTGCATCTAAGTTTCCTAAGAGAGTTAAAAAGTACAGAAGCAATTCAAACCTAGAAGATCTAAGGAATGTTATTATGCTAGTGATGAAGATCTTGAAGCTAGTATAGAAAGAACTTTAAGTGAAAGTGATACTGAAAGTAATGATGACATAGGATTTGTAGCAATTAAAGAAGAAAATCTTGAATCTGATGTTAAGGAAGAAAAAGCCTTAGTTTCTCAAGTTGAAAAGAAAGCTAATTGGATTATAGACAGTGGTTGTTCACACCATATGACTGAAGACATGAAAAATTTCATAAAATTGAATGAATATGATGGAGGAGTTGTTAGAGTTGGAAACAATGCACCTTGTTTGATTAAAGGTATAGGATCTATTACTCTTGATGGAAAGACTAATACTGATGATGTTTATTTTGTGGATGGATTGAAACATAATATTTTGAGTGTTGGACGGTTAGTTGATAAGGGATATCAAGTTTGATTTACTAAGAAAACTTGTGTGATAAAGGATAAAGATGGAAATCTGATTGGAACTGGATCTAGAACTAGAGGTAATGTATTTCAATTGAATCCTACTAAGATGACATGTTTGATTACAAAGATTGATGATAGTTGGTTATGGCATAGAAGGTTTTGTCATATAAACTTTGATAACATTGTGAAAGTAAGTACTATACTTGCAGTAAGAGATTTACCTAAGATTATGAAGCCTACTAACATGATTTGCAAAGAATGTGTAATGGCTAAATAGAAGAGAAGTTATTTTCCTAGTAAGAAGTTTACATCTACAGAGAAGCTAGAGATTGTCCATACATATTTGAGCGGTCCTACCAGGACTAGAGGATTCTATGGAGAAAGGTATTTTATGATTCTTGTTGATGATTTTACAAGAATGATGTGGATTGAATTTCTTAAAGAAAAATATGAAGCATTTGATAAGTTTAAGATTGTTAAGAATAAAGTTGAGAATGAATCTGGAAAGAAGATTAAATGTTTAAGATCTGATAGAGGTGGAGAATTTACTTCCAGAGAGTTTAACAACTTTTGTGAAGAAAATGGAATTAAAAGACAATATTCAGCCCCTAGAACACCTGAACAAAATGGCATTGCAGAAAGAAGGAACAGATTAGTGATTGAAGCAGCAAGAGCTATGTTGTTTGAAAATAATTTGGCAAAGATATTCTGGAGAGAAGTAGTGAACACAACAATATATACAATGAACAAAGTACAAATCAAAGCAGACATAGACAAGACACCTTATGAATTATGGTTTGCCATGCACCCTCAGTTAAGTACTTTAGAATTTTTGGAAGAAAATGTTATATAAAGAGAGATGATGATATAGGAAAGTTTGATCCTAGAAGTGATGAAAGTATATTTCTTGGATATTCTTTGAAAAGAAAAGCATATAGATGTTTCAATAAAAGAACTAAGACTATTGTTGAAAGCGCAAATGTTAAAGTTGATGAAAAGTTCAAAATTTAGGAAAGAATGCTTGATTATGAATCTGATGAAGAAGCTCATCCTAAGCCTAATACTGGAACTACTAAATTGTTTTATGAAACTGGAAGTGATTTGTTGAATGAAAGCCACAATGAAGTTATTGAAGACCCTACATCTGAAGAGAGATTTGAGATAGTGACACCTAGCAAGAGTTTGTTAAGGAATCATCCTTTTAAACAGATTATTGGGAGCATCAAAAGAGGAGTTCTTACTCGAAATAAGGCACAAGAACAGTTATGTTTGATTTCTCAAATTGAACCTAGACTACTAATGAACCTTGTGAAGATGAAAGTTGGACTAATGCTATGAAAGAAGAACTAGATCAGATTGAAAAGAATAAGACATGGGAATTGGTCCCTAGACCTAAAGACAAGAATGTTATTGGAACTAAATGGGTATTCAGAAACAAGATGAATGAACAAGGAGAAGTAGTAAGAAACAAAGCAAGATTGGTATGTAAGGGTTACTCACAACAAGAAGGAATTGACTATGAAGAGACTTTTGCACCTGTTGCAAGAATTGAAGCAGTAAAAATGTTTTTGGCATATGCAGCTTACAAAAAATTCAAAGTGTATCAGATGGATGTGAAGTCAGCATTTATGAATGGAGAATTGGAAGAAGAAGTCTACATTGAGCAGCCTGAAGCTTTTCCTTTAACTCAAGAAGGAGACATGGTATGTAAATTAAAGAAAACTTTATATGGACTTAAACAAGCACCTAGAACTTGGTATGCAAGACTGGATAAGTATTTGTTAAAGTTGGGATTTATAAAAGGTACAGCTGATAGCAATCTATACACAATAGAAATTGAAAATGGTTTGTTAGTTATAGTTATTTTTGTTGATGACATTATCTTTGGAGGAGAAGATGAAGCTAGTGACAAATTTGCTGATGAAATGAAGACTAAATTTGAAATGAGTATGATTGGTGAAATGAAATACTTTTTGGGATTACAGATAACACAAAACAATGATGGTATCTTTGTAAGAAAGATAAAGTACTTGAATGAATTGTTGAAAAGATTTGGAATGGAGGATTGTAAACTAGTTGGAACACCTATGGTGACCGGACATAAGTTATCTAGCACAAATGAGACACTTGCAGTGGAACAGAAGAAATATAGATCTATGATTGGAGGATTGCAGTATTTGACTCATACAAGACCTGATATAGCACATTCAGTTGCAATTGTAGCAAGATTTCAAGCTGAACCTAGATAATCACATTATGCAGTAGTAAAGATGATACTGAGATATTTAAGAGGCACAATGGACTATGGATTATGGTATGAAAAATCTGATAATTTTACCCTATGTGCATATACTGATGCCGATTAGGGAGGTAGTGTTGATGATAAGAAAAGCACTAGTGGTGGAGCATTTTTCCTTGGAGGAAGATTAGTTTCTTGGCTAAGCAAGAAGCAGAATTGTATCTCACAAAGCACAATAGAAGCAAAATATGTAGCAGCAGTAAAAAATTCTAACCAGATAATTTGGATGAAGCAGATGCTGAAGGATATTGGAATAAAATTTGTTGAACCTGTTGTTATACATTGTGATAACACCAGTACAGTAAGTATGTCTAAGAATCCTGTATTACATTCTAAGACAAAGCATATAGAGATTAAGTATCATGTTGTAAGAGAGAAAGTTAGTAAGAAAGAAGTTAGACTTGAGTACATAAGTACAAAGGAGTAGATAGCAGATATATTCACAAAGCCTTTGCCTAAGGGTACATTTGAGTATCTGAGAGGTATGCTTGGGGTTATGCCCCAACCTACTTTTGAGAAGTGATGCAGTTGGTTTCTTCCATCCAGTGGTATATGAGCCTTATCTTTCTTCTAGACTGGATGTTGGTACTTCCTCTATGGGGGAGTATGTGTATCTGAGCTGAGTCATGAGGACTCTAGTAAATGTATTTTCTAAAAAGTGTCTTTTGACATTGAGTTGTTGTTGACTTAGTGATGGAATTTCTATCATTGATGTCAATGGGGGAGAAGTATGCATGAAAAATAATATGAGACATCTGTTGGAGAGAATTGAATAGGATAACGAATCAAGATTTGATTGATGAAGAGGATTTGAAGAAGCAGTGTTGCAGTATTGGATTTTTGGAACATTGGATGTTTTTCATCTATGTTGCCATCAATGCCCATGGGGAGATTGTTAGGAATGAATGCTAAAGTGTTTGGCAGCCATTCTATAGCAGTCATTGTTGCATTCATGACTATGATTGTCATTGATGTCAACACAGTGATTTACCGAAGACTTGCAGAGAAGCAGACAGAGTTTGGATTAGCGCACATAGGTTATTGTAGTTGGAGCTATGTGACATTGACGATATACTCTTTGATATGTCATATGTCTATGGTTAAGAGTGTAGACAGTAATTCATTTATTCATGGAAGTTATGATCATTTTGGTGGAAGCAGTATTCAAGCAGTGTTCCTGAGTAGCAGTTTGTGGAAATTGGATGATATATCCTAATCGGGATGGAATCTGGTTTTGTGCAATTAAAGGGAATTTGGAGACACATTGATAGTGACATGGATGACAATGCAGACTTTAAGGTCACACAAGTGAAGATTTATTGTATTTGGAAGCCGATAGTTTTGTGTAATTTTGGTGTAGCATGTGGAAAATTTTATTTTGTAATTGTATGCCAACTCATTTGTAATTATTTGAGTATGGTATAAAGGAAGGAATGCATTTCCTTGTTGTTATGTAGAAGTATGATTTTGTAATGTGAAAGTGTGTAATTATGATATGGTAGCAGCGGTTGCGATGCTGTATGCGTGAAGTGAAGAAAAGAGCTAAGTATGAAAGCAAATTTGTGAAGGAAGACATACGAAGTACAAAGATCTAAAATTGAGATCTGATGTAACAATGAGTGTGGTTTGGCATAGTCAGAGAAGAGGTAACATATTATTCTGTTGAGTAATGCAAAGATGATTTGGATAGTTTGTTCAGCGATCTTACCCTGAAGCTATTTGGGCAGTGGGTCCTTCTGTCTTCCATAACTCGTAACCAAGTTAGAATTTTTTAACAAAGATTCAAAATCTCCTAATAGGGATTCATATGTACTGTATGTGTTTCATAAGAATCCTAACTGAGTCCATCCTCTCACAAGGAATATTCATATTAGTGCATCTTTTCTGGGCATCATTCCCACTGGGGTTTACTCTTTGATCAAGAAGTTCCCTAGTCAACATATCTTGTGTCATTGTGTTATTGTGTATGAATATCTTTCTATGGTTGGTAATTATATTGGTTATATGGTTTAATGTTGTTGAAGATGATAAAAGTTATAATTTTTTGATAACTGATTCACCCCCCCCCCCCCCACCTCTCAGTTATCTTGGTGGACTTTACTTTCTAACACACTCGCTATTAGCTTGCAGGTTTGAAAATGTTGTGGTAGTTCACCCTCAAAGCCCTCATTTCATACATCACTTTGGATACCGGGTTTGATAGAATTCATACCTACCACTTTGTCTTACTGAATCACTTTAGGCATGGAAAAAGGATTTCAATCCCATTTTATCTCTATTCCTCCATAAATGAGAATATCAATGGCTTTAGAGAAAAGAACATTGCTAATCCTACTTTGCATGAAGGCTTGCTACTATTAATCTATGAATTCTTCAAAGCCCAAATTATGGGTAAGGAAATTGCGGAGGCCAAAGCTAACTGTGAAGATTATGGGTCGGACTACATTCTATTGGGTAACAGTGAGGGAAAACACTCTGAGGATAGTGAGGATAGTGAGGAAGAACAAAAAAAAAACTAAAAAGGGGTCCTTATCCAAGAAGCGACCCTCAAGTTCGGTCAAAATTGAAAAAGCTCCAAAAAAGAAGGACAGAAAGGAGATAACCTCAGATGAGGAATATAAAAAAAAATGAGGAAGACATGAATACAAATGATGAGGTGGGCAACCCTGATAAGGAAGCCACTAAAAAGATGGAACAAGTTACAGGGGAAAACCCCAAGTCTATGAGGGATTGCTCGGGTCGCCTCTTTGTTGATCTCATGATCAGTGAAGATAACTCCCCCGCTCTTAAGCCCCCATTAGGAACTAACAATGAGGCTCAAGACCTGATTCCCGAGGACCCCAAAGATGAACAGGGAAATCCCTCTACCCAGTCCCCAATAATGCTTGAGTCCTCAGAAGATAACACTAGAGGGGAAGACCAAAGTCAAGATAACAGAAAAGGGAAAAAGGTATGGAGGAACTTCAATATCAATACAGTGTGCATGGGGATCATAAGGGAGGTCATCTATCCCCAAATCCTGGAGGACACCGAAGGAAAAGTCCATGAGGAGGAACTGATTGATCCCGCTTTGGTGGTTCTTAGCGATAAAGCCAGGGAAATGGAGATGGACTTCCTTAATAATACTAAGAATTGCATTTTGGATCAGTTCAGATCCTTCAAATGGCTCTTCCATGAAATGAAAGATCTCAAAGAGAAAATACAGAGCACTGATGGCAAGGATCACAACACAACTGACATAAAGCATAGCCTGGAGGAAAGGGTTGACCACCTGGAATCTAAAATGATCAGTCTTGAGGAAACCCTAAAGGGTATCACTGAGAAAAACTATAACATTTGTAAGGTGTCCAATGACCACATCAAGCTGCTTATCAACAAAATGGAAAAAAAAATGGACAGTAGGTATGAACAGAGGACAATTAAGGAAGAAAAGAAGAAGCTCAGCGATGGTCCAGTCAAAAGAACCAGAGCCAGTGCAAAGAAAAATAGGGATGAAGATGGTTCCAAAGGACCTCAGGACAGTCAAAAAGTAAAAGAGGTAGCATAGACAATGGAGGTTTTAGAACTTAATGCTACCGCCATGCTCAGGACCCTGGCCTAGTCTGGTGCCTATCTCTTTTTTCTCTATTTCCATCCTTCCTTTTTTGTGGTTGTCTCTTGGTTGGCCTTTCTTTGGCCTCTCTCTTCGTCTTTTTTGCTTTAGCTCTATACTGAACTTGTTTATGCTACTTTTAATCTTGTTATGAGTTTTAGGCACCCTGTAAAACTTGTTTTACTTAATCAAAACATTAAAGATTAAACTGGTCTAATCTCTTTTCCTATAATTTTCCTTTCAATTTTTCTTTGATTAACTTAAAAATAAGAATCGAAGTAGCTTGAATATATATTTGCAAATATTTCAAAAATCAAGAAAAAAATTCTTAAAATGAAAAATATGTGCACTTTCAAAAGTGACTTTGAATAAAATAAAATAATTTCTTGTCACTATAATGTCAAGTCATGCTTTGATACTATTTATAATGAAATAACTTGTAAAATAAAAATAAAAGAAAAAATTTACTACAAATACTTAATAATAATTAACCACTTTAAAAATAACAAACCTTCTAAAATCCTAAATATCACTTACGATAACTCAAATACCAAAAATATAATGTACAAAACAACCTATATATCTAAATAAATAAGAATGAGATAATGAAAAACTGTCTAGCATAACCAATGCACACTGTAAAATTGAAGAAATAACAACCTTTCAATATTTAACTTTCTAACAAGTCGACATGGACATAACAAGTTTTTAACAAACATAATAAATTGTTGCCTAAAGTGTCCTTTTCAATCACTTTTAAGCTATTAACGAAACCTATAAAACTAACAGTGAAAAATCACTGAGCAGTACGGTTATTTGACTTCCCTGTTGACGCTCCCAGATTTAGTTTTTATCTCTGTGTTATCAAATTTAATGGGTTGAGATGACGTGAGGTTTCATAAGGTCTTACGTTTCCTGAGCATACAATGGCCGACCAACTTTTACATTGAAAGAGTTGTCCCTCAGGGATACTTTTCAGCATTTTTCTCTGGACGTTCTATCTATCTTCTCTATAACCGCGGTTAGAAACCTTATCAAAATCGAGATAGTTCACCCACTCTATCAAAAGAGTTTGTAGAGTAGAAAGACATTGCGTCTCAACTATATATTGTCAGGTAAAACCAAACATAGAACTGAAGTTGACAAAGATAAACAGTAGAATTTGGCATTATCTTATTTGATAGTAACTTTTGGAAGCCACCGTTTATTGCTGTTTAGTTTCACTGAGCTTGACATTTTTTGTGCGATTACGTTCAAGTCAAGGTTTAGTGCTAGTGACACTTACCAGATTCGAACTCCATACCTATACGCAAAAGTGATATAACATGTGCACCAAGTTACAAGGAACAAAGTTAACCATTGAAGGATGTCCACCACTTTTGGTATGTCCACCATTCGATAATATGATAAGGTTTGACATTTGGCTTCGTGAATTGTCTTGGTTTTCATGTGAGAGATAGGAAATAATTGGTCATCTTGTCCAAATTGTGGACAAGACCTATTGTATGATGGGTCAATTGTTTGTGGTAGAATGGTTTGGCGATGACGAAATAGAAGACCAAGTCACCACTAAATGTGGAGGCGGATTTGGATACTATGTGAATTATTATCTTAGATGAATTTCTCAATCCAATGATGGAAAAATTAAACGGACAACAGCATGGATTGGTGAAAATTAGGTAGATTTATGTAGTCCCAACATTAGTTTCTTTGCTCTTGTGTATAACTTGTGTGGATTATCTTAGTCTATTTTATTGTTTAAATAGCATAGAGAAGTAGAAACATACAACAATAGGTCGAATTAATCACAAGGGTGACTTTCAGATTTCTTATATCAAGTACGGTCGACTTTTTCATGTGTCATTGATCAGCAACGTATTAATAAAAAATATTAGTTATCGGCTAATGTAGCAAGATAGCGATTAAGAATCCTTTTAGCAATGATTCACGTAAATATGTTTTTACTAGTGAATAAAAATGGTTGCGTGTCATGTAGAGACACATCCCTTCACAAACTATGAGTTTTCGAAAGCCTTCAAACTTCGGAACGGATGGGGTGGACTTTTTTTATCTGCTTCAACTTTTTGCAACAAAGGGAATGAGATTCAGATTCGTCCTTCATTTTGAACTCATTTTGGGCCCGCTTCATAGGTTTTTTCTGTAACTAAGAGGAGCCAAAAAGCCATCAATGTTGGAGAAATTGATGACATTCGACGACTCCGAGAAGGAGAGCGAGTAGGGATATGATCGGAAGGTGCTATTATTCTGATCTATTTTCTGCACTATGTTTCTATTCATTGGCTTTAAACTGCTTTGATTTTGAGCAATTTATAGACGACCAGTAAAGATATAAGATTGAGATTTTAGTGGGCAATTTATATGGAAGCCATTGAAATATTTTCTAGATGGACCACGACTTGAACTAGAAGGGTTGTCAGGATTTCTTTTCTTTCGTTTGAGGATTGCGATGATAAATGAATGATTTGAAGAAAGGATTCTTTAGTTCATTCAACGAATTATTGTGATGCTTGTTTTGTGTGTTTGTAGCACATCATGAACATCTAATTATGATATGCTCATGTAGACGCTTAATATGGCTACACCTGAGTTCTGGTTGGATGTTAAAGTTGATATGGTGATGTTGATTATAACATGTATTGTATGTGTGGTCTGTCAATTTTATAATGACTGTTTTATATAGACATAGGTTTTTTTTGGTTTTTTTTGTTGAACGTTCGGAGAATCTTTTTGACAATCCCAACCTCATCTCTTATGGTGTTGGAGTCATGCACTCAGCAAGACTTGATCCCTGGTGGACTCGTTTAGAACCATTCAACTTCACCAGAAGACCAAGGGCCCATTGACATAGACATAGGTATTGAATGGTTGAACCTATTTTGTGTGGAGAATAAGGTGCCTCAATCTTTGGGGTTGAAGACTGATTTAAATAATTAATTTTAATTCTCTTTCGTTGATGTGGAAATTTTTAATAAATTAATCTTATATTTAATTATTTTCCAAGTGCACACCCTAGAGGTGGGGCCCAATGAAAATTGGATGCAATTAATTTTGAGGAAGAAGGTCTATGACACTTGTCACAAGGAGGGATATTTTTGAACAAACTTTGAGAAAAACTTCCAAAAAGTTTACCCCTTACGACAAGTGGCATCCTTCCTTGTGCATGATTTTGGGAAAGACAATTAGTTGGGACCAAAGCTTTCATGCAATCAGACTTGGAGAAGAAAATATTTAAAAATTATGGAAAAAGATTTTGACAGTTTGTGTGTATTGGAAAATAATATTTGTATTAAAATATTATTTGTGCAAAGGTGATGCATAAGGGAAGTTTCTGTAAATATGAAGAAGTAACTGAATTTCTAGTGCATTGTAAAACTATATAAATACGTAGTGTTGTAGAAGGAAAGTAAGTATTGTTGAGAGTTGTTATGATGCCAAAATTATTCTAGAATTAAAATCACACTTGGGAGAGCATACAGTTTGCATATTGTTCATAATAATTTTTACCATCATACAATTTATTTGTACTTTGGTGTGGTGGGGCTTTTCTTGAAATGGGTTTCCCACGTGAATTTGGTGTTATGGTTTTATTTGTTTAAATTTAATTTTTTTCCTATGTTTCTTTTCTCTGTATGTTTGTTCTGAGGCTTGCAAAAGAAATTTTCATTCACTCTCCTTAGTGATTTACATTTGGAAGCATTATTTCACATGGTGGATTCCTTTCAATTGGTATCAAAGCCTGGCCAACTTTGTTATTGTTGTTTGGTTGACAAGTTTTTTGTGAAGATATTTTTTAGTGAGATTTTTTGTGGGAAAAAATTTCTTAATCTCATTACATATTCAAGATGGCAAGCACTTCCAACAAAATAGAGATGGATAAATTTAATGGTAGAAAGTTTGACTTGTGTAAACAAAAAATGGAGGACATGTTTTTAAATAGAGATTTATGGGCAACAGTTTATTGAGAGAAACCCCGAAATACATCACAAAATGAATGGGATAAAATGGATCGAAAAGGAAAGGGTTTGATAAGACTCAGTTTGGTTGATTCAATTCTCTTGAATTTCCATAAAGAGAAGACTATAACACAGATTTGGAAAAATATTGGTGAAATTTATCAAGGGAAATCCTTGGTAAATAAATTATTTCTAAGAAAGAAGTTGTATTCTCTTACGATGAAAGAAGGAGGTTCTGTTGTTGATCACATGAATGTATTTAATATATTGGTTTCACAGTTAAATTCTATTGGAGTTAAAATTGATGATCAAGAAAAAAGTATGCTTTTGTAATGTTATTTGTTAGATTCACGTGATCACCTTGTGATGGCCATTGGGAGAAAATAACCACCTTCAAGATAGAGGATGTGGTTACTTTCTTGTTATCTAAATAGTCAAGAAGGAAATATTTTGAAATGGCTAAGAAGACCCTACATTCTCATGGTAGAACAATGGAGAAAGGAAAGAAGGCCAAGAAGGGTAAATCTAAATATCTAGGGAGATCTAAGTAACCTCGAAAAAGACCATGACAAAATGTTGGAACTATGGAAAATATGGTCATCTATGAAAAGAGTGCAAGGAGAAGAAGAAAAAGAAAAGTAAAAGGATTTCTTTAATTTTGATTTTGATAAATCTGCTTATTATGATTTAGATGCTTTTATTGTAGATTTGACAAAATATATTGCATCAGAAGATGTGTGGCTAATAGATTTGGGTGCCTCTTTCCATATGATTTCTCATAGAGAGTGGTTTTCAAAGTATGACGAGTCTTATGGTGGGAATATGTATATGGGTGATTATTCTCACCTAAATATTGCTAGCCATGATCAAGTGAACATTTGATTCCCTAATTGCAGGGTGAAGGGTATTGATGATGTGTTACATATTCCTAGTTTGGCACATAACCTAATTTTAGTTAGAAAGCTTGGTGATGTAGATGTGTATTTTTTTTTTATCAAGTGGTCGATGTAAGATGTCAAGAGGCTATATGGCTCTTGTTAAACATGATCTGATTGGCACCTTGTATAAGATAGATGCATGCACAGCTCGGTATAATAGTGCTTCTATGAAGTCCAACAAAGGGCTATAGATTCTTCATCCTTACCATCTGATCAAGCATAGAAGAATACAATTGTTTCTACATCTAATAGTCATGCTCATTTGGTACCTAAGGGTGAAAATGCTATGGAAATGAAGCTCCCAACTGAGAACACAATGTTATAGCATCAAAGACTCGGTCACATTGGCAAGAAGGGTCTAAGAGCTTTAAGAAATAAGAGCCTTGTTGAAGGCCTTAATGATCAAAATCTTGAGTTTGACTTCTATGAACATCATTTTTATGGTAAATAAAACCATGTTTCTTTTTATTCTTTTTCTCATATGTCTTCTAGGATTTTGTATTATATTCATTTAGATGTATTTGGTCTAATTAATGTTCTTTCAATCTCTAGATCTATGTAAATTTTTCTCCATTCATAGATGATTATAGTAGGACATTTTTAATATCCTCATAAAGAAATCTAAAGTATTTAGGCAGTTTAAGGAATTAAAATCCTTGGTTGAAATAAGACTGGTAGAAAATTAGGTGTTTGTGGATTGACAATGAAAGCATTTTTGGTTCAGCATTATTTGAAAAGTTATTTAAAGACCATGGTATTGAAAGAGATAAGAAAATTCCATACAATCCACAACAAAATGGAGTTGTCGAAAGAATGAATAGAACAATGATGGAAAGGGCTAATCTTTAACAAAATTTCTAGGGTAAAGTTGTAGCCACTACGTGTTATTTACTTAAGGGCCCGTTTGGTAGCGGGAATTAGATTGGAATTAGCATTTGTTAGTTCCCATTTCGTCGAATCCTCAGTTTGGGAGTGCAATATGAAAATAGAATAGGAATATGTAAATGCTCATTTTGCCAAAAATGAGCATTTACATCTTCCATTTGAACAGGTGGAATTGGAATTTGAATGGGGGAAAGCAAATTTTTAAATTTTTCATGTGTACACTTAATTTTTTAATTTTTTATTTGTGTGGGGAGGGATTTAATTTATTTTTTATTTGTCTGGGTGGTTTGTAACTTTCTTATTTATTCAAATTTTTTCGAAAAAAATTCAAATTTTTTGCTGAAATTTTATTCAAATTTTTTGTCAAATTTTTTCACGAATATTTTTGTTGAATTTTTTTCAATTTTTTTTTTTAAAACTGATTTTTTATTTTTTTCAATTTTTTCTCAAATTTATTTTCCAAATCTTTTGTCAAATTTTTTTTGAATTTGGTTGTAGTGATTGTAACTTGGTTGCCTGCCACCAACTTTGGTTGCCTAAAATGGTTTGCGATTCCATTTTAAATTCAATTTCATTAATAAAAATGAATTATTAAATTCAAAAACATTAAAACAGTTTAAATTTTTTTTAAAAGAAAATCATACTCAAATTCCAATTCCAATTTCAAAAAGTGGAACCAAACGGTCCAAACATTATTCAGAAATCAAAAACTGAATTATCAAATCCATGATTTGACCATTTCCAGCATTTGATCAAATCCATCATTTCCTAATTCCCACTACCAAATGGGCCCTAATAAATCTCCTAATTCAACACTTATTGAGAACACACCCATGAAGTGCTAAACTTAGGAGTGCTTTTCATTTTTATAAGTTGTTCCCTTTTCAACTTTCTATTCCTTTATAAGGACATATTGTAAGGATAAATCATTTGGATTTCTTAATTCATATGAAGGGTGTCATCAATACTCTAGGTTAAAAGGAATCAACTTTCATGTTAAGTATTTTATATATTTTGGATATCACCTAAATTTATTTATGTAATTATTCAATTTTTTAAATATAAATTTGACATTTTTAAATAAAGGTTATGTTTTATTTTAAGTTTTGATTTACATAACATAATTTATAATATGAAGTGTGAATATGTGATAATAGATTGATTAATATATTTTATATTTTATACATACAATTATATAAATACAATATTATGCAGCTAACCATTTTGGCAATTTATAACTACATTCATCAACCATACCCTATCTAATAGTATAGTGACAATGTAATATTTTCTAACATCTCCCCCTTATTACATCATTTTTGCAAATCTATACTTAAAATCAATCCATATTTATTCAAAATCAATACATAAAAAGGGACTTTGATAACTTTATCTAAATGTAATTAGATGTTTGACAACATAAAATAAGGTCCTTACATAATGAATCACTAAGAAAAATCTAGATCTAAATGTTTAGTCTCCAATAATTTAGAAAATTAACCTATGTCTCATACAATACATGTATCAGTTGATTTGTTATCTACATTTTCCTCGAGACATTCAATCATATTATGTTCATAAAAATCTAACTAGAAATAGGAAACTTGCTAGTGAGCTAGAACAACATGACATTATTCTTTCTAGAGGTCATTATTAGGTGCATTAACATTGATAATTTCTTGACCATTAATATAAAGTGCATACCAATTAAAATATTGATTAGACTCTTCTACAAGTATAGTGATGGAAGAGATTAAATGAGTTTACGAACTGAGAAAAATGAGGCAAAATTTTTATTCTATCATTTCAAGAAAAATGTAATGAGTTTTGTTTCTTATCGATAAAAATAGGGCCAAGATACTTTCATTGCGTATAGAAAAGAATTTACATGAATCTTTTTTACACCATACATTCAATGAAACAATATTCATATGGAGGGGTCCTTTATAGAAAACATCTTTTTGACCATGATCATATGTTAAACCATAAGCTGGTTTTCTAAATCAAGACAATAATTTGAAAGTCACTTGGTAAAATGATAATGGTATTTGCCAAATAGTCTTTGATTTGCACAATATTTTATTAACAAGTACTTGGTTTCAAGAACACCCAAAGGTTCAAGAATACTCCTTGGTGAGTACCCCATAGGCAATTGAGGGCTAGAAAACATTATCATTTGAGAAGATTTGTTAACGTTTAAGCCATGTTAAGAATAACAAGATCACCTTCTACACATAGTATTTGATTTTTATTACAAGGGAAATTTTACTAGCTTCTGATGGCTTGGATGCAGTATTTTTTTTATCGCCTATAGTATTTCATCCATCCCTTTTAATTAGAAGAGCTACAATATTGATAGAAAATTTGAATATTACATAACATACAAGTGAACAAATCACTAACTTTACATTTCAAAATTAATAGTTTTTTAATCAAAGGAAAATAGGTTTTGAAGTGACCTGAAACCCTTTTATAGAAAAACAATCTAAAAAAGAGAAAGTATCAACAAACCAGACAATGGACAACAACAAAACATCAACAACAAAAAATAGGGGATAAAACCCCTGAGACCTTACAGATTTTTTTAGAAGATTTTCATCATTGATGTTGCAAACCTTGTTGACAACACTATAATGAGAGTGACACCTTTGTCCTTGCTATGGAGCCTTATTGCTAGATGGGGAAGAGAACCAAAGGCCACCTCAAAATTAGTCATCTACTTCTTCAATTTCACACTACTAGTAAAGGAATCAAAGGCACATTTTGATAAACCTTGGATAGCCTCTACCTAGGCATTTAACCTCTTTAGCCCATCGAAGCTATTCTCCATTGTAGTACGTCTGACTTGCATGACATGCCCTTGATATCTTGTGCACTTTTCCAATAGCATTAATCTCATTAATCTTAGACACTTCCATTTTAAAAAAATCAATAATTGTATAAGCATAACTAAACTTAAATTTTTTATAATTAAAATCTCATATTCTACTATTTCAAATGATTTTGAAAAAGGAAAAAAACTAATTGTATTCCCACATGAGAAAAGATAATTAGAAATAACCACACCCTAAAATCTATCTAGAACAATAACCTAAAACATACAAACATTAACAAAATCACAAACAACAAATGAGGATGACCTTGATCCTTAGGTTTACCTTATATGTGAGGAGAGGCCGAAATGTCCATGACTGAAAAACTAACATGTTTGAGAATAGCAAAATCTTTCAATTTCTAAATACGATACAATCTATTAAAAGACTTCTCGATATTGGCTCCTGCCGAAATGCACAGTTGTCGTTTAAACTTTTGGCACCACCTCTTTTAACGTTATATCCAACCAAGCTGAAGCTTCCACCAAGTAAAAGACAATGCTGCCCTGCTCATTCCAGTTGGCTACATAACTACTCAAGAAGCCGGCATTAAACCCTTTTGAAGGGCTGGCGAATAGATTAATGAAAAAACAAGAGAGAATAGAAGAGGATATGGAGGTCTCTAATAATGCCGGTAACCCAGAGCAGGCTGAGTTGCAGACAAACATCACAGTCCTATGGAGGCAACGAGAGCGAAGACATCTTCTCGGTTTTATGCTTCGATGCGCAGCCCTTCTATTCTCCTTCCTCTCCTTTGTAATCATGGCCTCTAATAACGAAGGCAAACCGGGTTTGAGATTTAATGATTACGAAGAATACAGGTACACTAGAATTTGCCCTAATACTCTTTCTTTCGTTTCGTTTGCGTAAACAAAAAAAATTGAGATTTGTTTTCAATCTGTGATAGATATAGTCTGGGTATTGCTGTGATAGCGTTCCTATACTTGGCGGTCCAGGTCGGAAAGGGAATTTATGATCTATTTTTGGGACAAAATCTATTTTCCAACATCATGTTTCTTTACATCGACTTTATCGGCGATCAGGTGATCATTTGCCTCAATCTAAAACAGAAAAAATAATGTGGAAGCAGCTGTGTTATGTTATTTTTAGGTGAATAAATGACGAAGTTGAAGAATGGGATTTGCAGTTACTGGCGTATTTACTCATGTCTTCTTCTTCCTCGGCGGCGTCGTTAACGAATGGACTGCGGACCGGAGGGGACACGAGATTCACGGATATGGCTGCCGCGTCTGTTAGTATGAGTTTCTTCGCCTTTGCACTGCTCGCGGCTTCTGCTATAATATCGGGGATTACTTTATCCCAACAGATACGATGGTCATAAATCCATTGATTTATATTTTCCTTCCATTGGCATTTGTAATATTTGAAAATTATGGATGTAATGCGCCATTTTTATGGGATATTTATGCAAATGGTTTGCAATTCCTGCTGGTTATGGTCTTCTGCTTGGGCTGAATTTGATATTTCATCGATCTGCAAATTTAGGGTTATATGTAAGAAGAAAAATAGAAATGTAAATGGGCTATTGCTACAACATTAAGTATGATAAGTTTAGTAACAGAAGAATCAGCAGATAACATTAAAATTCATTTATTCCATTTTATGTCTAAATATAAATTTCATTCATGCCATTTCATGTCTAAATATGTTGGATGATTGTTCTTGGAATGTTGTACGAAAACATAGAAAGGTCTTTCTAAGTTGGATTCTCTCTGGCATACTAAGTTTTTGGATTCTTTCTGGCAGACTAATAAATTAGCAAAACATATATTTTTAATAAGATGGAGGATTACCAATTTTGAAAACAATGAGATATATGTTTTCTTATCTCTTTCTTTTTCCATTCTTCAATGGCTTTAATATGAGCTGACATTAAAATTCCTAATGTTTATTGATAGAGGTACATTTTTTTTAAATATATGAAGGAAACAAGTTGTTCAACTTAAATCTATAGCTGATTGAACTGGTAATGTAATATAAATAATATTTTCTCCACAACACTAACGAATCTCCATTAAAGCTCTCCCATTAACTAGATATGAAAGATCATCCATTAAAGCTCCATGGGTTGATCTGGCCAATGTTATCATGTGGTATGTAATCCTAGATGACAAATTTTGTAGTCTCTTCAGCTATCATTTCATTATTCTCAATCACTTCAAGCATGCTAAGTATATTTTTTTTCCCTTCTATTTTCTTTCATCGTCGTGTCATAGCGTAAAATCCCATGGTAAAAATCCTTCTTCCCAAGTCCTACACGAGGGCCTAATTTTGCTTATTATGGAACATGCCAAGTCTCCTCCTGTCCATAAAAACCCCATCCCTAAGACCAGCGTTGAATACCAAGAAATGTCAATGTTCATTATGAATTTTTTTTTATCTAACCTTGAGGAAGCCCCCGAGGACGATGAGGCTATTTTTCATTTGGGAAAATGTAAGTGGTTGACCCTATAACAGTGGGTTAAAATTTTTCTTGAAACATCTTGATTTTTGTTCAAATCGCACATTTTAAAGAAAATATGATGATCATATAATATAGTTTGTAACATTGAGGACTCAAATTATACTCCCCCAGAGGGTTTCATGTTAGATTCTTTAGATTCTAGTGATGGTGATAGGGAAAAGGTAAATCCACAATGTCTATGTTATCTAAAGTCAAGGGGAAACTTGTACTAGGTCTCGTTTGGTGGGAGAGTGGGCAAAAAGTATTCTAGAATTAATAATCTTAAAATATATCCTCAAAAAGATGTTGTCTCTGCTCCTCATTCCCCTATTTCTTGGCCTTCGAATATGGCTGATTTGGAAATGGGGATTCAAATTAATATTCCCTTGGAAGTGGGTAAAGATATCCTGGCAAAGAAGGACTCATGGCCCATTCAAGAAAATACACATATAAAGAAGAATGTCAAGGATGTGATGTATAGACAGAATGCCATGTTCCTATGGATTATTGAAAAAATAAATTCTCTAAGAGATAAGGTCACCCTATCTACTTTGATCCAAGGTTTGGATAAGATAATGACTAGTACTTATGCTTTGGCTAAGGGTATAAAATATTTGAAGGAGGACCACGATCTTCACATCAAGAAGTTGGAGTATTCCATTGCTGCTATCTAGGATAAATTTAGTGTATTTATTCTTGTTAATAAAACTACCATGGATAACACTACTGAGAGCCTCAAGAAAGTTAATGCTCAGGATGAAGATTTATAGAGTATTTTTAAGGGCACTTCAACCTCTGCTTTTACCAGTATCAAATTGGTCAATAAAGTTCTTACAGATGACAAAAGTGTGGCCAAAAAGGATAAGGATATGGTTTATTTGCCTAGGCCTGCAACTAGACTCTGAAACAAGGACAAGGGGGTTACCCCAACGGATAAAATTATGTAAAGGGTCCTTAGTATAAATAAATAAATTATGTATAAAAATAACAGTTTGGTAAAACATTTGTAAGGTCTTCGATGCTATGCTCCCATATTTTTGTAGTTTTGGCTAGTTGTTGTCTAGCTGATGGTTAGTGTTTGGTCTTTTGAGCTGGATGTTTATTTTGTTAAAGGGTTTCTAGTCCCTTCAAAAATAGATTTTCTTTAATAAAAAACAAATCTAGATCCAAAATTATCATTTTTGTCTAATAATAGTTACTCATCATTTTATTTTATTAATTTTCACAATCATTCATGATTAATACATAAAATAAAAATATTAAGCTTCTTATACCTTAGTTGTTGGAAAGTGGGAACACTGAGAGAGGGGAGGGGTGAATAAGTTTTCTACAAAATTTAACCTTAGGGTAAAAGAACAATAAGTTGTCACCCTTTTACAAAGGAAAAGGCTAACAACACCAAAACTATAAAACTTCAAGGGCATAAAAGTCACATTTCTATTAAGAATTTGAAGATGATGTAAAATGATGAAATGTGTGAAATAGGATGAATTTTATGCCTATAATTTTGAACAAAAATTAATATGTTTTTTAATATTTTAGGTCTATTTTTTATTTCATAAAAAATACTGCAAATCAGGGAGTTTACTTCCCACGAAATCATTATAAGTAAAACATTGTTTTTCCTCCACTTTAAAAATATGTTTTAGATGACATGTATAGCTAGTGTAGAAAAAAAGAAAGAAGAGTTTTTGATCTATAGTTTGCCCGTTATAAGTATTCAAAGTTGAACTTACCTAAAATTAATAGTTTTTGTCTTTTGCCACTTTTCCCCTATCAAACTATACCAAAAACTAAATAAATTACATATTTTGAAGAACTATTCTCTAGTGTTGTATATGATAATTTTTTTTTGAATTGATTTAGCATTTTTCTTATATTTTTTGAATCGATGACTTCTCAAATATCTATATCAACATGTAGTTTTTAGCGAATTTGTTCAACGTTTTGAGTTGAAACAATATAAAATTTATATGTCCAGAATCCTATTTTTGAGATCTAGAAAATGAATCTTTTAGTTTTTTGACATTTTCTATTTTGAGCAGAGAATGGAACAACATAAGTGAAAACTTCTAAATTTTTTGTGTTTTTGGAGGTGTGGCTGCCAACATGGCATGCCACCTAGGCAGACTCGGTCAAGTCTAACTCGACAGAGTAGGACTTAGTTGAGTCCTATTGATCCAAGCACCCTTATCCCCTCAATGTGCAAATCAAGGGCTTGGGGTTTTTTTTATATTTAAAATATCATATGGACTCGGCTAAGTACCACTCAGCTCATACTAGTGGGCCACGTAGGTGCCATTTGGTGCCGCATGGTGCCTACGTGTACTCAGTCATGCTATACTGGGCAGACTCTAACTGGGTCTAGTCTAATTGGGCCGAGTGAATTGAGTTAGCCTAAAAGGCATCACTCAATCGTTCTTTTACCCCTTAATAAACCAATTCACAAACCACTTATCATTTACTATAAAATGACACCACCATGAACACAAAGAAAATAACCACAACACCATAACACAAGATATTATACCCTATCAAAAGAACTATACCCTTCTAAAGGTATTATAATAAGAATGCACATGCATTTAGACATAATGCCTAGAGATCACTACTCAATTACAATCACTACTACAACCCTTTATACAAGGCTCATTTCCTTACAAGATCAATAGAAGCTTTGAACTCCTAAAATAACATTTAATAATACCTAATTATAGTTTTACGTACAATCAATACTCAGATCTAACACACTTATCCTTTGAGTGCACCATATTGATGTTCATCATTGATTAGAAGCTCAAATATGACTTCCCTGCATCCAATCCTCAAAACCACAACTATTTGCATATATCAACTTCTCTCAACAACCACAAAACCTAAATAATTGATCTTATATGTTTGCAACCCTAAATCCAATCGCATCATGTTGGCTCAAAAATATTCTAGGGATATGTGAAATGTGTTGACCAAAACCACCAAATTTAAAATTTAAATAACACTATGAGCTAAAATAATCAGGTATATATCTCCATAAATATTACCTCCATCATTTGAACAAAAAAATTTATGCCAAAATTAATTTACTATGTTTGTAAAAGTATTTTACCACCTAGTCGGTTGTTCTTACTATTGACCATGAAAAATGATACGCAAATCCATGTATCTTTTGCACCAAGAATCACCAAAACTAACCTTCTTACTAGCCAATGTTTTAATATTTTCATTTAAGGATATGACTTGAACTACATGACTTGACGCTGAAGTTGTTAAGGGATCATAAGATTTAGGCAACTTGAATAATTTATCCTCACTCTCCTTTATTATCTTTTCAAAGTTTGCAAAACATTTAGGATAACTAATACATTTTCTGTAGATGTTGAAAATTTAGCAATCATATTATTGTTGTAGTTTAGAAAGAAAATAGTGATTTGATTCAATTAGATATTTTTAAACTTACATAGGATGATCTTATTGATACAAACAAGGCCTTTAAATAGGCACTCTAACAAAAAAACTAAAATAATTATATAATTGCAAATAATAATCATGTGGTTGTCTATTACAGTAAAATAAAACAAAACTACCTATCTAGTTATGCTAATATGCCAACATTGCCCCCCTTATTACATTAATCCAAACAAGAGTGGAAGTTGCAATGGTTTTAAACCCAACCCTCTCGACACTTTGATGAACGGCCCTTAGCAATCCTCCTCACTTGCTCAAGTAACATTGAACTCACCACAATAGTGGATCTCCTGAGTTCCTTGGTTATCCAAGAGACACCAAATTTCCCATGGGTGACCCCACAATAGTGGGTTACACTTTTTTAGAGATGCTGATTTTTGCTGAAATAACACATTTTTAATAAAATATGATGATTTAAGCCTTGAGAGGTTCCATTTAAAAGAATTAATTACAAATGGTCTCAAAGCCTCTTAGATGAAAAAAGCATTAAAATAACATATATACTCCTCATTCATACCTACAATGGAGTCTCCTTCGCACCTATTAAAATGTTAACAAAAAATCACTTCGACTCTATCTTTTGGTAGATCAAATTAATCCATTTTACAAATATATCTATTTAGTATGACACTACTGAGAAAATCCTTTCCAATGATTATAATGTTAATATATATTAAGTTTATTATGAGTTTGTATTTTTAGTTTTACTAAATATAGATATTTCACCGTATGTTTACCTCTATGTTTGACGCTTACGGAATAATAGTAAATGAGAGAAAAAAAATTCTAAAATATATCTATGCCCTAGGTATTGAAGTTCTCTTTCTATAAAAAAAAATAATTATAAAATTGGACAAATACACGACAAGTTATAAGCTATATAGTCAAGGTATGTCAAAATTACGGTTTAGTCAACTTCAAACATTAATAAAAATGAAATAATCATGATAATGTCATAAAACCAATTTAATGCCCTCCATATGGATGTTACAAAAATAAATTCACAAGAATCACATTGATAACTATTTTAGAAAAAAAGTTATTCTCTATGAAAATGATGTTTTCAACAACATACCAATTTTTGTGAGAGAAAGAAAAAACCATTCAAATCAATTCAAAAATAAAAATAAAAAATATATTTAGAATCTAAACAGAAAATACTAAAAGACTCTAATTTACTTGATCTTCTGATTTCAAACGGTTTAATGACAATATGCATCCAGATCTAATTTTTTTTTCCAAATATAGAGTTTAGTGTCCGTTCAGGTAGAAAAGTGTAACCCACTATTGTGGGTTCTCCTCCACGTCAATTGATCTCCTGACTACAGAACCTGGAACCATCTACACAACATGAGTGTTCCCACCTGCCCTACATAATGAGGCAAATTTCTTCCAAAATTACACATCTCCTTCGAGTGTGTCTAATTCCTCCTCTAGTATTGCACATGAGACACATTTCTCTGAAATTCCACATCTCCTCCAAGTGTGTCTAAAGCCTCCTCAAGTGTTGTGGAAACAATCACCACTAATATACCTGCACATATCATGCCTTTCCTCTCAAAGTCCATATTTCCTCTATGTGTGTTTAATGCCTCCTCAAGTTCTTGACAAATCATATTCAAATCCTACCCCCCCTTGCTTCTTGAAGGGATAATCATGATGCCAAGCCCCCTCTTCTCTTCGGGAACACAAGTATTTCAAGTCCCCTCTTATCTTTATGGATGAATATTCCAAGCCCCAACTTTTCAGGGATATGAATAGATTGATTTTCATGTAATGAATCATCCCTAAGTGAGAATCTAGCTTGGGATGATAGAACACCTCCTACCTCCATTACCTCTAGCCTACTATAGAATGTTGTTATAGCCTATCGATTTGATTTTATATTTGTGTCTTTGTGAGGCTCTATACTTCTAGTAGGTATAGCATTAGAATCTTCAAAAAAAATATTAGATATTACATGAATTAGAAACCTCCATAGAGAGGAAAATAAGAAAGTGTAGCCATACTTGGTTTCAATGAAGAATGAGTGATGAGTAAAATATCCTCAATGTTCATCATTTGTCATATACTTCATACATAAAGTCAATTTTCATGCTACCACTCTCAAAGGAAATTTTTCCTTTTCTATACCTATAAATTATTTCCTTTGATCAAACCTTACAATTGTACTTCAACTCAGAAATTGGTAAATACCATTAAATTTATCCAAAATAGACTTTTGACTAGAATATAAGATTTATATGAAAATATCTTCCATTATGCATCCATTTATTATAACTTCAAAATTATTGTCATACGATGAAATTTTTTTTTTTATTTCTCCCATAGTATTTAAAGTGGAATCAAATAACTTTTGTATGTGCCACATATACAATTTTTTAAGTTATTCACTTTTGATCACATACCTAAAACAATTGTACTTTATTTTTTTTCCTCTATCGCCCATCACAACTCACTAACATATTCCTTGAGATATCAATAAGATTTATGGAAAACTCATGTAGAATATGTACATATGTATACTATAACCCTCTACTAATTCTAAATGCTTCTATTTATTTTCTACACACCAAAATATTGTTGCTGCATAGACCCATGTCAATGAGATTCAAAATGAACCTAGATCAGAAAATTTTGGATGATAAAAAATAATTATTTTATTGTATATGCATAATAAACCAAACCATGTTATCTCTATATTTACCAGAACAATGATTTTTTTTTTCTTTTTATACGTGTGATGTTCAACTCTACACTAAAAAAGGTATTATTCAACCACTTCAAAATTGTTGGAAAAAAATAGAATCACCAATTTATCACCAACCTCTAATTGTAATAATACCATGTCTTATTAAAAACTATGACACTCACTTTCTCTCATAGGAAAATCTTGTTTCCTTTCATTGGAGCATTCATTTCCTAAAAAATATCTGCACAAATATTTGACCTCTTTCATAGAGGCATGCAGGCTCTGATACCAAATGAAAACTCAACAATCAAATGAGTTTTAGATTAGAAATGAAATAGTGATTTGATTCAATCAAATATATTCATATTCACATTGGATGATCTTATTGATTCAAAAAAGGCCTTTAAATAGGCACACAACCAAAAAATAAAATAGTTATATAACTATAGAGAAGAATCATGTGGTGGTTTATTACAGTAAACTAAAATGAAACTACCCAACCAGTAATATAATATACTAATAGGAAAACAAATGTTTCCTCTTTTGGCTAGAACATCCTTCAATCTCTATACTCAAATTCCCAATTATGTCTTTTTTAATTAAGGTAATTAACTGATCATATCTTCTTTTATCAAATTCATTCTATACCTTAATCAACATTAATTTTTACAAAGAGTCAAAATGAGAACTCTCCACATTCAGTAGACCTTCAAGCTTGTAATTGATGAAGAATCATTCTAATCCTTCACGTAAGATGGCATAATATGACCTAATACATCATATGTACATGTCAAAAGATCATTATCCTTCATGGGAGTCTTTAAAATTATCTTCCTTGCCTTGACCTGAACCACTGATGCAATTCTCATCATATTATCTAGACTGAGTGCATCCAATATAATTGGACCTTGAGCAATATCTGTGTCATCCACATCTATATTGTCTTCCTCTAGGAATTCTTTCACTACCTTTGCAGTGTCTCTTGCTTCTATCTTCATCTCATTCTTCTTATTTTCCATGAATTCTTCTTATTGAAATAATTTTTCATGAATTCTCCCCCTAGGCCAAATGTCTTCATTTAACCCTAAGAGGAAATCTCCAAACCAGATTTGGGTGTGGACCCACCATTAGCATCAGAATTACATTTTGGTATCTAGATCATGTTCATTTTCTTCCTAACTTCTTCCACATTAACATTTATCTTTTCCTTGTCATTTGTTTTCACATTTTTTTAGTTCATCAAACCTCTTCTTCTCATGTTTGCATGATTATTCTTGTAATATTTCATAATATGACCATATCCATTGCATTTGGAGAAAACAACATTCCTTTGCCCATTGTTGTTAGTCATTTTGTTTCTTCTTGTTCTACACTCCTTTGCAATATGTCCAAACCCATTACATGCATAACACTTAATGTTGTTCTTGTTGTTGGAAGAGTTTTTCAAAACACTTTTGCACTCATTTGTCTTATGACCATGTTTTTTGCACTTAAAACATTGCCAAGAAAAAGATCTACCATTATGATTCACTTTATTTATAAAATCCATGGATTTATGGCCAAATTTATTGTCGAAAGCACTTTCCACCGGTCCTTTGAGCATTAGGTTGTCTTATAGCAATCCTCTTTCCCTTTTCCTTCTAGTTTTAAAATATAGGCTTGTCGTGACTAGATCTGGAACTTTCACCTTCTTCAAATCCAAGACCACACTTGTCATTTTTCTCCTTTGAATTCCCAGTAGTGAATCAAGTTTGGCTGAATTGATCATTAACTTCTCCTTATAGTCATTGGCAATCGCAAGTTCTTCTCTTATTTATTCCTCAACATCCTTGGCCTCATGCAGACTAGCAACAAGTCCATTGCATTCATTAGATCTCTCTTTTAGGGACTGAATGAGATTCTCTTCATCAATCTCCTTAGTCATTCTCATCACTATATACTCTATCTAATTCTTAATGACTGTAGTCTCTTGCTTGAGTTTCTCACATTCTTCAATTTTCTCCTTCAAATCCTGACTTAACTATTCATCATTCAAGCTCTCACAGTCATTTTTCTTTATATTTTCACAAAGTTCCCTCCTCCACCTCACCTTGGTTTTCTTCAACTGTGCTTTCAATTTCTTGATGAATATTTTAGCTTCTCTTAATTTCTCTATATGCCTTTAGCTTTAGCTTTAGTCTGATCACGATCCTCAAATGCAACTATGAGTTATTTATGCAACCTTCAATCCATTATTTATTCTTCGATTACTATCAAGTTGTTAGGCTTCTTCCAAGGGACTTGGTTCTGATACCAATTGTTGGAAGGTGGGGGGCCAAAAGGGGGGGGATGAATTAGCATTCTATTAAATTTAACATTAATAACCCAATTCACAAACCACTTGGCATTTACCATGAAAAGTAACAAGCATGAACACAAAGAAAATAACCACAACACCATAACATAAGAATTTTTATAGTGGAAACCCTATTAAGGGAGAAACCATGGTGGGGATAGAACCCACAAGATAATGTACTCTATCAAAAGAAATATACTTTGCTAAAGGCATTACAATAAGAATGCACATGCATTCAAGCACACTTCCTCGAGCTCACTGGTCAATTACCTTTATACAAGGCTCATTTCCTTACCAGAACAATATGATGATCAATAGAAGATTTGAACTATTGAAATAGCATCTAACAATGTCTGATTATTGTTCCACATATAGTCATTACACAAATCTAATACACTTATCCTCTAACTTCACTGTCTTGATGTTCTTCATTGATTAGAAGCTCAGATCTAACTTCTAACTTGCATCCAATCCTCAACACCAAAAATGTTCGCATGCATCAACTTCTCTCAACAACAACCACAAACCCTAAATAATCAATCTAATTTTTTTCTTACCCTAAATCTGATCGCATCATGTCGGCTTAAAAACATTCTACGGATATGTGAAATTTGCTGACAAAAACTGCCAAATTCAAAATTCAAATAACAATGAGAGCCAAAATAATCACGCACATATCTCCATAAATATTGCCTCCAACATTTGAATAAAATTTTTTCCCCCAAAACCAATTTACTGTGTTCGTAAAAGGATTTTACCACCCAGTTGGTTGTTCTTACTATGGACACAATAAAAATTGATACACATATCTATGTATCTTTCCCACCAAGCGTCACCTAACATCCAAAATTTAGAATTAGCATCTATTAACCTCCAACATGCTTCCTTTATGTGAGAAACCACTTATCTTCAAAGATCAAACCTCACGAAAGCAATTACTGAATACTGGCAGAACACCCTATTCTTCATTTCATACTTAGCCAATTTCTTACTATGAACCATCGATATGATCTCGTGCTACAATGGGCATGTGACTTATGAGTTAGTTGCCATCAAAGACAACATAAAAGCATCTATGTAGTGTCTCTTGCCAACATTAGCTTTATTGGACAAATAAACACTATGGTTAATGTTCTATCGAGTGGAAATTTCATTAAAAGAATAAATTAATTACACATTTACATGATTCGATATATTTAAATCTAATTTCTTATTTTGTGTATCTTGTTTAAATTCAAATGATACTTATTATGTATTAAGGCTTGAGAATCATATTTGTATCCACCTTGCTCAAATACTTAAATTGAATTTTTTTCACAACCATGTTATTATATATTTTTATAATTTTTACAAATATTTATCACTGTAAATTATATTTCATGTAATTAAGTAATTTGAACCTTATTTGTCATGTTGACCATTTTCAAATAAGATTGATAAGATATTTAATAAATAAATAAACATACAATAAATTTAAAATTATAAGAATATTAAAGTTGAAAAGAGCATATTATATAAATTATAAAATAACAAAATCATATTTTTTGACAGTCACGAGATACGTTTATCATTGCGAATGTTCCTATGGATAAACAAACTAAAATAACTTTAAAAAAAACAATTCTCATTGTTTCAGACGTTCAATTATATAATCAGCAAAAGGGAAATCGATGGGTGAGTTAAGAACTATGTGGATTGATTGAGAAACACACCCTTGCAATTATTCTTTTTCACCTCCCGTAACGCAATATTATAGATTTTAAATTATTTTCCACCTCGTAGCAATTGAGGGATAGCTGGCCATACTATGCAACTTGTGGATAAAAATTATTATTAATTAGACGAAGCTTATAATGAATTCATGAGTCAATTTTATTTTGAAGGTTTTGGCTTAGGAAAGGTTGCTCAGCGGCGGAGACTGCAGAGGTAGAAAAATGTCTTTCATATCTTCGGCAATACAGGTCACGCCCTCTCATCTATAAATCGATAAAGTTTATTCTAGCTTATAATAAATTCAATTGAGTTTGTTTTATAGGTTTGGACTAAGTAGAAGACATCGAGATTAGAGAAATCGCTTAGCATATTTTCTATGATACAGTTGACACATTCTCGATCCTTTCGCCTCGAAATCAATAAAATGTCCATACAAGTTATAGTAGACCATCTAACCATTCCACAAACCTTTTGGAAAGTGTTAGAGAATGGCAGAGATTGAAGAGAAGAAGATTGAGGAGGAAGGAAGTGAACTTCAAGAGTATGCCCATGTTTATAGGAATGGAGGCAACCCAGAGCGGCTTGCATCTGCTCCGCCTATGGAGGCTATGATACACAAGACCATTGTAGTCCATGAACAAGAGGAAGACTTAGAGGTGTCTACTAATTTGGAGGGCAACCATGAAGAAGAGGAGTTAGAGGTGCCTAATAAGTTGGAGGGCCACCATGAAGTAGAAACCCTTGAAAATGAGGGTCCTGCAAAAGTGAAGACTAACATGAGCTTTCTATATGAAAAAAAAGAGCGACGCATTCAAATAACCAATCTTGTGCTCAGAAGTATAGGGGTCTTATTCTCCTTCATCTCCTTTGTTATCATGGCTTCTGACGACGGATCAGATGATTATCAATCATTTGATGATTATAGTTCATTTAATAATTTTGAAGCATACAGGTAATGTAAAATAGGTGGTCGATGATATTAGATTTTCATGATTCTAATTATTTTTAGATTTGATTATGTGATAGTGTTGGTATCAATATTTTGGATTACATACCATGATTCATCATAAAGATGAAAAAGTGATAATTTTTTCCTCCTCTTATCCACTTTTTCATCTTATCCACTTTTTCATCCTAATGATAAATCACCACATATGATTATAGACTTTAATGATACCAAAACTGTCACCCAAGTGAATCTAAATGCAATATGAATATTATTATGTATAATTGAGAAGCAACTTTTGTGATGTGAACGAGGATCATTAAATAAAGACGTGGGTCTCCACGAGTATATTCTATTGACATTCTTTGTACAATTTGCTACAGGTTTTGCTTAGCCATGGACGTAATAGCGTTCGTCTACTTGATTTTGCAGTCTGCGAAAGGGATATATGTCACGTTCTTCAACCCTAATTTATTTCGACACGTTGCCTTCTTCTATGTAGATTTCATTGGCGATCAGGTGAGTGATACACAAGAAATAGTATTTGATTCGTTGTTGTTATTGTTTCCGTAGATGGATGACGAAATTGAGAAACGATGTGTGCAGTTGATGGCCTACTTACTCATGTCTTCATCATCGTCGGCGGGATCGATAACGAGGTCACTAAAACGATTAGGTTTTAGTGGGAGAATTGTAGATTTGCCAGCTGCGTCGTTGAGCATGAGTTTCGTTGCGTTTGCATCGGTGGCGGCTTCTTCTGTGCTCTCTGCTTTTGCGCTCGCCAAACGCATCCTTTGGTGATTAAAGTATCCACTCCCTTGTGTTATTCGTCCTCTTCACCATTGTTAAGTCCCTTATTAGATTGTCACGCCGTCCAAATTTTATTGCCCTAAATTTGAGTGGCCATATTCCTTGCCACGCCTGCAGCGAAGAAACATTGGAGTTTTGAAAAGAGGAGATTTGAAGTCAGAAATGAAAATTTAGCGGTGTAATCAGGAATTATAGATTGTAGTTAGTGCATAGTTTTCTTAATAAGTGTCGTTTAAAATCATGAATGTTTTTATGGAGTTTATAATAAAATAGGTTTGGATAATATTTATTAAATTTTATTATTAATATTTTGAATCATTATTTGTAACTTTTTATAAGAATGATGAGATAGGGAGAGAAGGGAAATGAAACAATTATAACAGATCAAAATATCTAAATAGACGAAATGAAAGATGACACAAGACCTAATATATTCTATTGGAGTAATTAGAATATCACCTTAGTAATTAATTAACCAATCATTAACTATTTAGGTCCTTTATAATGTTATTCTATTACAAAGCTTAAGCTAATCTTAAGAATTTTTTATTATTATTATCTATTGAGTTAATAATAGGTCATGTAATCTCATATAATAAGATGAAGATGCTTCTCATCCTCTAAGTTGATCCTAACCTAGATTTAGATATAGAGTTTTATCTTTATGCTTTTATAAGCATTCACTGTAGTCTATCCAAGTTTATTGTATCAATTCAAAAAAGAAATATGCATTCTACTTTAGTAGACCAATATATCTCTCAAAGTTGTATAGCATCAATCATGACTTTTGTTCAGATGTGATAGACGATTTGGTCATAAGTAATTTCTAGGAGTTGTGGGCTTAACTATAAACTCCAACAATAAGAAGTAAAGAAAAGAAAATTCAACTAATTAAATGTAAAATAAAATAAAAGGATAATAGAAAGAAGAAATATTGTCATTGTCATAATATGTGATTAAGTTATGGTGTTGTTGTTTTTATATAAAAATAATAATAGAAATGAGAAAAATTATCGTTATCATAGTGTGACAATTAAGTTATGGTGTTGTTCTTATATAAAAATAAATAAAAGGATAATAGAAAGAAGAAACATTGTCATTGTCATAGTGCTCTGATTAATTTATGGTGTGTAGTTCTTACCATCAGTATTAAAACTGCACTAGGTGTGCTCTTCTTGAATGTTTAAATGGCAACGAGGTCCCCTCTTTGTGATATCATTGATTCATAGCTCCAAATAAATAATAAACCTAAGAAAATAAGAAATAAGAAATAATAAATGTCATTAATTGTCACTATATCCGCCTTCTTTTGATTAGATATCATATGGTTTCTATATAGTTTTTAGTTGAATATGGAATTTAGTGAATGGTAGTAGACGAAGATGTTTTTTACAAAGAGTAGAAAGAAGAAGTTAGAATCAAATTATAGGTATTACACAAATCAAAATGTCCAATATAATTACAGAAGAAAAATAAATTAATTATATAAAGTGTCTAACTTAACTGAATAATGTTCAAAACTATATACATAATTAATCTAAATATATGAGAATAAATTAGTAGTAATAAACAATGAAATTAATTAATCAAAATATATAAATTAAACCAATCTATTATTAATTCAAGTGGCAAAGTAAAAATAAAGATGTTTATAATTCACTCCTGATGCAATTAAAATTATCAAGTTTGCACAAATAATTGTCTTAGTGTTAACAAATTGGTCATGTTCTTTCTTAATGCATGTATGTAAAAATATGATCTCTCTGAGCATGAGCCTAAACCTAATGTGCATATCAATGATGTAACTCACAAAATTAAAATTTGCAAGAATGCCAACTTTTGGAGTTTATTCACCCTAATCCTGTATTATTTAAAACCATCAAAATTGCTCATGATGATGTTCATGATGATATTAACCCTAATACCTTTGCTAGTTGTACAATATAAAAAAGGGATCACATAAAAGGACTAGTTTCCCTAATTCATAAGGAACATTGGAATACAAAACCACCTCAAGACAGATATGATTGACACTACTTGGTAATAAATATGCCAATGCAATATCAATGCCTTTGGGTTTTTTTATTCCTTTGTTGTTTAGAATTGAAAAAGAGATATATATGAAAATTAATCCAACTAGGAAGTAATTAAACTGAAAAGTAAATGTAGAGAGAGATTATAAAGGATTTGAGTGTACCTTAAATCAAAGTAGGAGGTATTATGATTTGGATCTAAATTCCCAATAGCCACGACCCTGTGGAATCCTATAAATGCAAATCTAGGACTTGAACATTGTAACTTGACTTCTTTCCAAATCTGAGCTAGATCTAGGTATAGGTTGGAAATGGTAATCTATACTTGGGTACATGATGACACTGGTGATCTATACCTAGTGTTTCTTACTAATTATTTTGGGTATCCTTCGACAATTTTTTATCTTTCCAAACTTTGTATGGTAGCTTCGTAACTTGTTCTTGTACATTAAAAATTTGGGAAGAAGGTTGGCTAAAGGGGTTTTCCTTAGTCAAACCCTTTTTTAGGAATCAACCTTGAAAATAAAAGGAAATTGCATAAGAAAATTGTACATTAAAAATTTGGGAAGAAGGTTGGCTAAAGGGGTTTTCCTTAGTCAAACCCTTTTTTAGGAATCAACCTTGAAAATAAAAGGAAATTGCATAAGAAAATATGAAATAGAAACTAGATCTGAATTGTAAACCACCTTATACCTTGATGATGCAATGCCTCTTTAGATATAATTACAAGTGGTAATGCAATAGAATGATCTCCACAAAAAACTAAAAGGAAATCATGCATGTTGTATTTTTCCACAATACTTGATGAAGGAGTATAATACTTTGTAGGATTGAAGACATGGATGCTCAATTGTAGAAGAGATCTTGAATTATGCTTTCTTGATTGATTATTGATCAATAATGGTTTTAAAATGGATAGTGAATACTTACACCTAATAATAGATACCAAAATGAGGAGAGATAGGGGGTTTAAATACTCAATCCATTATTTCAAGGGTTATAACTCAAGAAAGCCAACCACAAGATCAACTTTCCCATAAATACCTTGACATAGGGCTCCCATGACAAATTTGGGCCTCAATTCTAGGGGATAGGAAAACTTTGGCACCCTGTCCTAGGGACAGGACACCATTGCCATCCTGTACCCACCAATCAGGGGTCAACTTTGGGCTATAGGTCTTAGAAAGTTAGAGGGTGCAAGATTTCATCAAACAATTAGTTTTCAGGTGGAAGAGAGTGAAAAGGCCATAAATGACAAGATAGAGCCTAGGAGATTAAATGAATTATGTGATTGGATGAAAAATACAAGACACATATAAATAAGAGATAACCTCAAGTTTTAAATAAATTAAATTAATACAAGACTTAAATAATATTAATTTGAAGGTCCAATTAGTTTTAGGAGAGCGTGAAATCAATGTGGGAACCCATACATACTAAAATAGGGCTAAAATAAGAGCCTAATTAAGGGTGCTTACTTTTTAGGATGTTATAATAATTTATATTAAAGTTTACGATGATTTTTTTCTTAGTCAAATATCAAGTTTAACTAGCTTTATGATTGTAATTAAGATGTCCAAAGATAGGAACCTAGTATGTGATGAAAATGTCATTATTTCAGTGCTTTTGCTAGCAAATTTTAGATATGCTTGATACATTTATCATTGATCTCAATTGATTAAACATTCATGTTTATAAATAGAATAATAAAACACAAATATGTTGTATATTCTTTCACATTCACTAATAGGTAAAAGTAGATAAGAATGAAGGGGAGTTAATATATATTTAATATCCAAATCTAAGACATAGAAGCCATGTTTATTCAGGGTGTGAAATCAAGTACAAGATAAGTGATGAAGGGATCAGGATACAATAACATCATGAACAAAATTTGTATAGGAATATTTCACATGTGTGTAGTTATCATTGACTTTTTTGGAAAAAATAGGCACCAAAAAAATGGAATTAATATGGATATACAATTTTGAGCATTACATTTTGTCACTACATCAATTTGAAATCAAAATTGTAGTGAAATAAATGTTAGAGTGAGAAAATAATGGCATAGAAATGAAATAAATTTAATAGACACAAAGAATATGGATCTATGTGAGTAATGTAATACCCTCCCACTTGTTTTCTTTTTCTACATATGTGACAACTCCATTTTCATGACACTGATTACATTGATGGACAATATATCTTTCTTTGATGGCTTTAGCTAGGTATCAAGATATGATTTTTTTAATGTTTATTCTTTTGGTTGATACATGGATATTGTTAGGATGATTATTCAATCATGCTCTCTTTGCATGATTATGATTATGGTTTTAGAATCTCTTTAATGATTAATATTTTATGACTATTGGACTAACTATGATTAAAAGATGGATATGATTTATATTAATATATTCCTTTTCTTTCATATACGACTGTACTCTAGCCCCTTTATTGTGTTAGCATCATTCATGTTGATTAGGAGATGTTATATTTGATGCATATGTGTGATTTTACATATATATGGCATCCATGTATGATAAGGGACAAAGTCATGGTTACTCACCTAGTGAGATCCACACAATGTCTCAATCCCCATCATTGTCTATACTATCTTCCTTGAGATATATGCATGCACATGTATATTTTTATCTATGATGTGGGCTTGCAGGTGACAGACATTAAAATCACCTGGTTGTATAGGTCTAAGCATGCCCTCAAAATCATTCACTGTTGTTGATAGGAGATACTTCCAAGGCCTCCTAATTCAACCCTTCTCATCATTTTGATTGAAGAGAAATGATATCCCTGCATATTTTCATAGATTGTTAGGGTGACAAATTATGGTTGACCGTTACCTATTTGAGCATGATTGTGGTGTAATAACTTGTTGTCATCCCTTTATTTGATGTTAGTCTTGTGATTTAATTTGGTTTCATTTTGATTGATCCATATTTCTAGATGTTCATGTTTGACCTTGTTATGTTTATTTTTCATGGATCCTTCATTTGGTTAGAAGTAATTCCTTATTTTGAGATACTGGATTTTGGCTGTTTTGGATTAATCATTTGGATATTGGGATGTGATTATGGCATAGATGAGGGTAGGAGGGACCTCAATGAGATCAGTCCTATCCTTAAAACAAGAGTCACACAATGGAAGCAACAAAGAACAATAGAGAGATACATGAAAGATCCACCTTCACATAAAATTCAATTATAAATTATCTACAATATAAAGCCTTACCTGTCAAGGATATAGGCTTGATTATAGATAGAAATCCTATTTGTGAGTTCCTTCAAGAGGTTGATTTATTACTATGTTCTAGATCTATTATCCACTAAATCCCTCTAAGGATCAATTATAACAACATATATATAGCCTTCACAAGAATCAAGTTAGCTTCAAAAAGAAATTCATTCACCAAGAACAAGAAATGTGTACAAAATATAGGTCAGTACCCAAATCTTAACGATCTCGCTCAAATATGATGAAACATGAACCATAATCCAAAGGATAAGTCAGCCACAAGTGTAGTAGCATTGGGAAATGAGTCAAGAAGCTTTGATGATTGGAAAGAGCCTTCACAAGATTAGAAAACTACATCTAACTATTTCGACCTGAACAATAGAAAGAATCCACCAAGAATTCATGATAACTCATCTCTAAAGTAATAGATCAAGGTGTGAACTGAGGAAAATAAGAAACATGATGACAAGAATACTCCATGAGGTGTGTAACAACAACTGATCTAAACTATAGGAATGCTAAATGAAACAAAGAGACTATACAAATGGGAAAATAGAAAATAAAATGATTCTTTTGGTTGATGCAAGATTTCCAAGAACCCAAGATGCTCCTGCTTCAAACATCTAGTGTTATTGAAAAGTGAGCCTCTCACTTTGCAAGGAATAGAGGAAAAAAAATATGATTAACCTTAGTGTGAGAAATCCAAGAAGAATCTTAAAATGGTATGTCCTTCCTGTTAACAAGATATTCTTTATACTAATTATTTTCAGTATTTTTTCCAATTCTACTATCCAAAATCCCTTCAATCTCTTATGTTTTCTTATTAGGATATTTCAACTCAACATATGATCCTTTATTTTTACTACAATATGATTCATGATACTCCTACAAATCTACGATATTGAATATAGGTAAAATATCCATGTCCTAAGGCAACTCGACTTCATTAGCATTTCCTGAATTAAATTTCCTCAAAACATTACATGGTCCAAATTTTCTCATCTTCAACTTGTTATATGTCCCAATAGGAGATATTTCTCTTCAAATAAACCATCACTTCATCTCCCACTTTAAATTATTTGTGTCTTCTCTTTTCATCTTCTCTCTCCTTATATTTCTTATTCATCTTCTCCGAATTCTCTTTCACTTGAACATTCAATGATTTCGTGTGTTCTAAACATTCTTCTCCTTTTGCACTCCTTTTCACTTCATGGATAATACTCCTCAATTATGAAACCCCCTTAGGATTAATTCTAGTAACAGTCTTTTCACTAAATTATTGTATGAAAACTCTACTTGTTCTAGGATTAAATCCCAATTCCCAGTCTTCTCTCTGGGAAAACATCTTAACAAGTTACCTAAACTACTATTTACAACCTCTATTTTTCCATTAGTATGTGGATAAAATGTAGAACTAAACTTCAAATTAGTATTCATCTTCCTCCAAAGTGTTCTCCAAAAGTAACCAATTTTTTTTTTATCTCAATCAGAAGCCATGATTTTAGGTAGCCCATTCAATCTCATAACTTCTCTAAAGAATATATATGCTACATGTAGTGCGTTTGTAGTCTTATTACAAGGATTGAAATGTGACATCTTAGAAAATCTATCCATAAACACAAGTATATAATCATTACCTCTTTGTGTTCTCTATAAGCCAAGTATGAAATATATGGTAATGTCTTCCCAAGGTCTAGTTGGCATTGTCAAATGTGTATACAATCCAGTATTTTGACTAATTCCTTTAGCAACTTGAAAAAGTCTACGACTCTAAACAAATTTTCTTACATCCTTTTGAATATGAGGCGAAAAATAATTCTCACTTACCAAAACCATTGTCTTGTCAATACCAAAATGTCTTGCTAATCTTCCACAATGCTTCTCCTTAATTAGATTTTCCCTCACTGAACTTCTCAGGATACACAAATGAACTCCTCTGAACAACATATCCTCATACAAGTTCTTCAACTCTTCAAATCCCAAAACTTCAATTCTCATCTATATCATCAAGTGTCTTCTTCTACTCAAAGCATCAACAATTTTATTCGATTTACTACTCCTATGCTTCAACTCAAATGTATAGCTCTACAATAATTCTACCCATCTCATATGTCTTTGATTCAACTTACCTTGACTGTTCAAATATTGCAATGCTTGATGATCTGTGTAAAACACAAATTCCTTAGCAAACAAATAATATCTCTATTTCTTTAGGGCTTTAACTATGGCATAAAATTCCTAATCATAAACTAAATATCTTCTTTTTGCATCATTCAATTTCTCACTGAAATAAGCAATCGATCTTCCTTCTCATGTCAATACTGCTCTAATGGCTCTTCCACTTAAATCACAATCTAGTTGAAATACTTTATTGAAATCAAGCAAAGACAATACAGGTTGGTCAATCACCTATTGTTTCAAAAACTCAAAAGTCTTATTTTCTCCTTGTGTTGACTTGCACTACTGTATTTGGCACCATTTTCCAATGAATGTTTAAAATATTGACAAACATTTGTCAAATTACCAAGGATACACCCTTCGAAATTTTGTTGAAAACGAGAGGAACCTAAATTTGTCAAAAATCCGATGAATTGTCATTGGAGACTATCACGGTCATTGGGGTTGGTTTTCCTCGGAGAATTGAGGAAAACTTCATATAAATTGCAATGAAGAAACACCATAAGCTCATCAAAATTGTGATGAAAAAGCACCAAAAGTCGGTCGATATTCTGACAATGTAGACCAAACTTTTTGTTGGTGTTACAATGAAATTATCATGTCTTGTACAACAACTACGTCAAACAATTTTGTTGTTCATCGGATTGGTTTTGTCAAAGTTCTAATGAAATCTATAGTTTAAAAAATATATATATAAATAAATGTTTCGATTTATAAATTCAAATATAGTTAAGATTTTACTCAAGCAATGGAAATTATAAATCATATAAGCATATCATTGTAACATTCTTCTAGGATCAACTTTAAAATTAATTGGGTTCAGATATTTTGGGCCTGTATTTGACCTATAATAGAAAAAGGAAATGTAAGTTGGCAAGAATTTGAACACCAAACAAAATACTCTTAAATATAAGACAAGTGTCATTTCAGGTATCAATTATATATGAATTTTAAGACAAACATTTTCTCTATAAAAAAAATAATGGATGCTTCTTCATTTCAAGTATCCATCATATTCCTGGCCACAGAAAATAATTCTAATTAAAATCATTTTCTCTGACCAATATACGTGGTACATTAGTATTCAATAATAAATTAGTCAATAGTTAAATGTGTTACCAATTGGATGGTAACCAACACATTGTTAATGCCCTTGCATACAGCCTTGTCCATTCTTTAGCTGCAAACATTCAATCCCCCAAGCTTGCTATGTAGGGCAGAACTAGACTGCAGAGGAGCAGGTGGATGGGTTCACAACTGCACAACAAAGTCGTCAATCCATGCACGACATAACCACGGTGAAGAGCTGAAGTGCCCCTAAGATCTAGTTGATTTAGAAGCCTGTGGATTCCGCACGTGCTTTTTCCTTATGTCGGCAGCAGTCGAAGTTTTTTGCATTTTGGTGGGCCATGTCTCTCAGCATAGGTGGCATCCAAAAAAAAAGTGATTTTTTTCTGATTGGGCATAGTTTTCTCCAGGAGCATCTGCCATTTCTTATCAGCTGGGTCTGCATTTTTTAATGAAGGGTTTCCCCTCTTTGCCCCACCCCAAATCACAGGTCTTAGACAAAATTATAGGCCTTTGCAAAAAGGCGCTGCCTCTGTTGGAAAAAGTATCGTGCCTTTAGTTTTTAATTATTTTTTTCCTATTTGGCATGGAAAAACACATTAGTTTTTCCTAAATATTTTTGGAGAATTAAATGTATTAGAAGAAACATGTAGTATCATTGTCTTTTGCTAAGCAACTCCTATTCGAGTGTCATGTTTGTCAAAGTATTTGTTTTTCGCCCAAAAAAAAATTAAACAAGCCTAAATTTCACACTATTTCTATAAAGTGCCTTTTTATGTTTTTTAGTGATATAACACACTATTTTAATAAAGTTTCAAATTGAGAGGGGGATCAAAGACATAATCAAAGGGGTGTGTTGTTTGGATAATTTTGCCACTTTCCCACGAAGTGCTATAGTGTCATGTTATTCCTTTCATTGCACTCTTTCACGCATTTCATCTTTCTTTTCTACTTTGTACAATCAACTATCTAAGTCATGGCAAGTACTATGGATTGTAATGTAACTATACAATCTCCAACTTCTTTCAATTATCACGATTGTAAGTTAAAAGTAATTCTTGTACTAAAAAACAAAGGTTTATTTAGGGTAACTATGGGAGTAAAAACAGAACCTAATGCAACTAAAGACAATTTTTTTTTAGTAAGTTTGAACAAGCATTTGACTTTCTATGTTTAAATGTATCTCCTGAATTGTTGTTTCATGTTAAAACCTTTAAAACACCTAATGAGGCGTGGGAAGCTCTAAACAAACTATTTAGGAAAATAGATGAACTTAGGAGTCATGAGTTGGAGAACCAACTCTTAGGTTTTAGTCCTTCTAGTTTTTCTTCTTCAGTAAATTTAAATCTCTGAAGTTGCAATTGAAAGATTTTAGAATTGACAATAAAGAGGATCAATTAGTCATTTTTCGTACTTTCCAAATTAGGTCCTGAATATTCAGTCTTTGTGTCTACTTTCTATTCTACAAAAAGAGCTCTGATACCATGTAAAATTCAAGGATCTATAAGAGATAAAATGAGGTACAATAACACAATGAGCAAAGTCAACTATTTCATTGATTGGAGAAGTAAGTACATATAGATGTGAGTGATTGGGTTGAAACAGAAGTTGACTCCAACACTCAATGAGTGGTAGCAAGTTGCCTCCCACCAACTTCGGATGAGGTGTCGAAATGGAATTGACACCTCTCTAGACACATCTTTAAACAACTTATAAACAATGAGAACTTGTGTAGACACGTGTCCAATGGACATGGACGACTAAATAGACTTAATAAGCCTAAGTGTAAATAAATGAAACAATAACACTAAGAAAACCTTATTAGTCGTGTTAACCATTATTCAAAATAAGATTGATAAGATATTTAATAACTGATAAATAAACATATAATAAATTTAACATTATAATATTAAATTTAAAAAGATTATATTATATAAATGATAAAATAACAAAATCATATTTTATATAAGAAGCGGGATTACCAATTTGTTTGGACAGTCACGAGATACGTTTATCATTGCGAATGTCCCTGCTGATAAAACAAACTAAAATAACTTTAAAATAAACAATTCTCATTGTTCGAGGGACGTTCAATTATTTAATCAGCAAAAGACAAAACGATGGGTGAGTTAACAACTAGGTGGACTGATTGAGAAATACGCCCTTGCAACTATGCTTTTTCACCTCCCAAAATACAATATTATGGATTTTAAATTATTTTCCACCTCGTAGGAATTGAGAGATAGCTGGCCATACAATCCAACTTGTGCATAAAAACTATTTGTAATTAGAAGAAGCTTATATTGAATTCATGATTCAAATTTATTTCAAAGATGTTGGCTTAGGAAAGGTTGCTCGGCGGCGAAGGCTACAGAGGTAGAAAAGTCTCTTTCATATCTTCTGTAATACAATTCATGCCCTCTCATCTATTAATCGATTAAGTTTATTCAAGATTATAATAAATTCAAGATTGAGTTTGTTTTATAGGTTTGGACTAAGTAGAAGTCCTCGAGAATAAGAGACAATCCCTTAGCATATTTTCTACAATACAAGTAATGCACTCTCGATTATTTCGCCTCCACATCAATAAAATGGCCATACAAGTTATAGTAGTGCATCTAACCTTTCCACAAACCTTTTGGAAAGTGTTAGAGAATGGCAGAGGTTGAAGAGAAGAAGATTGAGGAGGAAGGAAGTGAATTTCATGGGCATGCCCATGTTTACAAGAATGGAGGCAACGTGGAGCAACTAGCATCTGCTCCGCCTAGGGAGGCTATGATACACAAGACCATTGTAGTGCATGAACAAGAGGAGGACTTAGAGGTGTCTAATAAGCTGGAGGGCCACTATGAAGAAGAGGACCTAGAGGCGCCTAATAAAATGGAGGGCCACCATGAAGTACCAACTTTCGAAAAGGAGGGCCCTGCAAAAGTGAAGAGCAATATGAGCTTCCTATGTGAAAAAAAAGAGCAACGCATTCAAGTAACCAACCTTGTGCTCAGAAGTATAGGGGTTTTATTCTCTTTCCTCTCCTTTGTTATCATGGCCTCTGATGACCATGGGTTAGATGATTATCAATCATATAATGATTCTAATTCATTTCATACTTATGAAGCATACAGGTAAAGTAGAATACGTAGTTATTGATATTAGATTTCTATTATTCTTATGATTGATTCTAATTGTTTTTAGATTTAATTATGTGATAGGTTTTACATCAATATTTTGGATCACATACCATACTTTATCATAACAATAGAAGAGTCATAAATTTTTCACGTTATCCACTTTTTTATTCAATGATGAATTACGCAATATGATTCAAAACTTTGATACCGATATGAATATTATTATGTATAATTGAGAGGCAACTTTTGTAGTATGAACACGGATCAATATTCTATTGACATTCTTTGTACAATTTACAACAGGTTTTGCTTGGCCATGGGCGTCATAGCGTTCATTTACTTGATTTTGCAGCTTGCGAAAGGGATATATGTTACCTTCTTCGACCCTAGTTTATTTCGCCACGTTGCCTTCTTCTATGTAGATTTCATTGGCGATCAGGTGAGTAGTACAGAAGAAATAGTTTTTCATTTGTTGTTGTTTTCATAGATGGATGACGAAATTGAGAAACGATGCGTGCAGTTAATGGCCTACTTCCTCATGTCTTCTTCTTCGTCGGCGGGATCGATAACGTGGTTACTAAAAGGATCAGGTTCGAGAGGGAGCATGGTAGATTTGCCTGCTGCGTCGGTGAGCATGAATTTCGTTGCGTTTGCGTCGGTGGCGGCTTCTTCTGTGTTCTCCGCTTTTGCACTCGCCAAGCGCATCCTTTGGTGATTAAATTATCGATTTACATGTGTTCTTCATCCACTTCACCGTTGTTATTTACCTTTCTATAATCTCATGCCTTCCAAATTTTATTGCTGTCAATTTGATTAGCCATGTTCCTTGCGACGTCTGCAGCGAAGAAACAATAAAATTGTTAAAAAGAGGAGATTTTTAAGTCAGACATGAAAATGGGGAGATGTAATCAGGAATTGAAGATTGTAGTTAGTGATTAGTTTTCTTAATAATAAGTGTCGTCTAAAATCATAAAGTCTTTTGGAGTTTGTAGTAAAAATATGTTTCGATAATATTTGTAGATTTTATTATTAATAATAAGTGTCGTCTAAAATCATGAAGTCTTTTGGAGTTTATAGTAAAAATATGTTTCGATAATATTTGTAGATTTTATTTTGCCTAAATTTTTCGAGAACATTGTGTTTAAATATTTGTTGGGACATTGTGTTTAAATTGTTGATAATGTGTTCTATATTATTAATATATTAATATAGTATATTGAACATGTTGATTTTGTAGTTCATCTAATATAAAAAAGTGAAATGTGCAAATATTCTACTTTAATCATTATTGACTTGGTAAATTAACTAGATTGGTTTGCAATGATAAATAATTCATATAGACAAATAACACTGTTATGTAAAGGTCACAATATCTTTCCAACAATTTGTTGATGTATCAATTAGACAACACAAAATTCAAATTGATCCTTAACACCATCAACATGTTTGTGATCCTCAAAATCTAATTAATTTCAACATGTAAGTTTATTTTATTTTAATATGTTTGAAGGTATATCCCTAGTCAACATATTTATGATCCTAAAAATTCAATTAAATTCTACATTTATGTTTATTTTATTTTAATATGTTTCAAGTATAAATGTAGTTAAAAAATTCAATAATAATTTTATGTTTAAAATGACAAGGTTGATATTTGTTTAGCTATTTGTCTTTCATTTACAAGGCTCAATATCATACCATGTTTCAAGATATTTTATATTCATGAAACATTGAGGAGCCCTTAACTTTAAATATAAATTGCTGAATTTTATTTGTCTGGGAGAAAAATTTAACGGTGTCATTTCTATTATCATTATTACTTACCAAAGTCTTTCCCAAAGTTCACTTTCATGTACACTTTAACACAATCTTTGTCTAAGCCCACTTCTATTTGAGCTTATGATGAAGACTTTACAAAAATCTCACTTTATGTGAACCTATCACAAAGTCTTTGCCAAAACCCGCCTCTATTTGAACTTATGAGGAAGACTTTACAAAAAAATCTCACTTTCACACGAATCTATTACAAAATCTTTGCTCAAGTCCACCTCCCATTTGAACCTATGATAAAGACTTCCCAAAAAAAATCTCATTTTCACATGTCAGAATGTGTTTGCAAATTCAACCTTCATTTCAATTATCATTATCATATCAAAAATTTATGGTTCTCCGATCAAGATTTATTGGCAAAAACTGACTTCAATACGAAGTTGTGGGAAAAAACAAAAGTTAACACCATAATTTTCTCTCGTAAAATTTACATTATGTTTTCCCAGAAATAAATTTTTTCAGCTTGAATCACCTCCTACGAAGTTTTCTATTAACTTTCACGTGGCTTTTCCTTAGTTAACATCATTTTGTTGTTGGGATGATTGAATTGCCGGGTTCGGTCAAACAGAAAATGTTGATGCACATGCAAATGCAAATGCATTGTGGAGTTTTGGTTCGCTTTCTAATTTATCTCTGTATCCTGCGCTTTAGTGCTGCAAAATATGATCCTGAAATTTGTGGGTCAATGAATGTGAGTTATTCTTTTTGGATTAACAATGAAGCTTGTGGATACCCTGGTTTTCATCTGACTTGCGGGGACAAAGACTATGGGATTCCCTGGTTGGCTCCCTTCCTTGATGGCACTAGTATTGGCAATCACAGTGACTCCTACGACAATGTTATGGAGATCAATTACACGGGTCACCTTGTCATAAACGCTTTTAATATCTATGCCGAGTCATGTGAAGCAAACAGCAGTGGGGAGAGCTACTATGATCTACCTTCAGAGGGCCCTTTCACTATTTCAAACTCCAATCGGTTCTTGGTTGTCGGTTGCAATACATTCGGTAACTACAGTTCTAATTGGGGTTTGGGAGACGTCGGGTGCGTATCAAAGTGCGACTCTCAAAGTGATCAGCCATACTGCCGTTACGGTTATTGCGAAATCACTCTTCCAAATGATTTGCGGTCTATAAATTTCACCGGCGGAGGTGTGTTTCCTCTACTCGATTCAAGTGACAATAAAAATTATAGCCAGTGTGGTTTCTCCACCATATTTGATCCGTCCACCTTTAAGGTCCCCGATAATTACTCAAACCTCTATTGGGGGTTAAAATGAAGATGTTAATGTTTAATTTCCAATGTGACATGTGTTCTCCTCTGCATACAATCAGTTTTGTTTTGTCTAAGGCAACAACTGGTTTTGATAGATAAAAGCAGCAGAAGGGTGTTGACCCGTAGAATAGAGGACTAGTAGCACATTAATAGCATATTAATGTAACCAGTCAAGCAGTAGTAATGGAATAACAGTGTTCAACAGTTCTAAATCTGCCTCTATCAACAACAAAAGTCACCTTACTAAACATACAAATTAAACCAGAGTATCTAGTACCAGCAGTATCAAGTAAAGTATCAGTAAAAAGCCACACAGGGCTAACCAAAGAGCAATAAAAGCTAATAAAAACCCCATTCACAAAACAGGGGGACCTAGGGCTAAACCCTTCCAAAATTAACCAACACACAGGAACCGAACTAATTATTTCCACCCAACTGCTTAGACAACAGAGTAGTCACCCATTCTTCCTGCAAGAACAGGAGGAGGTCCTTGTTGTCCTCATTCGCTTCCAGAGTGCCACCCGCCAGCTTATCCTACAAATGACAAAGAGTCATCGCCGAAGCATGCATAATTTTCAAATCAAATTTATTGGTTAGCTTGCATTGGTTCATCAGCTCCTGCACATTATTCTTTATCTCAGCAATCTCCTTGTCCAACTTCTCAAACCTCCTCTTAAGAGTTCCTTTGAGCTTGTTTCTATCCTCCAAGGCTTCAGTGTTGTGAACAGGGGAAAGGGGCTTCTCTAGAGGATTGTGAGTAGGGCTTAGGGATGGGGAAGAGATGATGGGGGCTTCCATGGTAGGTTTGGGTTCGGGAGCAGGGATATGAGGGGGGCTCATGTGGTCTTCCGAAGAATCATTCATGGAATCGGTGGACTGGGAGTCCTTGTCAAACATGAAAATCTCTTTAGTCGCCATTTCCAACAGTTTAGTTTTGCGTTGCTCTTTGGCCAGTCTGTTAGACCTCCTTCTACCCAACCCACTCAAGTCCACCTCCAGGTTGACCTGGCTTTCCAATAATTTTTTTTTTTGGCCTTACAGTCGATCTCTGGGGTATTATCATCCTCCTTCCTATTTTTCATATCCTCAAACTCGGATACATAAGACACATCTTGGGCATCCTTCCTGAGAAATGGATTTTTGACACATTTTTTTTTATTCTTACCCTCTTTGGTGCCAGGAATAGCCTCCTGGGTAATACAGACGGACTGGGAGGAGGACTGGGTGGGGTTTTCATTTTTGGCTGGGGAATCCTCCTGTGTCATTTCCTGGATAACTGGGGGGGGGGGCTGAGGTGCCGGACAAATGGCTTTGTCGAACTGATAAAGGCAAAGGAGGAGGCCTTGGTGAAGGATAGGCATTTGCTTATCAGGGTTCTCATTAATGTCAAGGATATTGCTTTCAATGGAGTGCAACAGGAAGAAGGGGATGGATATTAAATCTTTGTTCCTCACATGGTTTAGAAATGGTAAATGGTAATAGTAGAAGACAGTGAACTTACCTTCCAAAGAGAAGTATTTCATCAAAATGAGGCAAATTTTTGGCCAGAAATCCGGCAGCACCTCCTTGTTGAAATCCCCCTACTTTTTCACTGGTATCTCACTATCCTTGAAGAACTGGTTGAGGCTAGTTGGGTCTGGAGTTCGACTGGTTTTCTTGTATTTGCTCCCCTTCATAGATAGCCTAATTGCCTTGGCTATCACCTCCTCATTTAGTTGGAAGTGAATGCTGCCAACAGAGACACTTCTATTATTCCAAGATGACATGAACTATTTGGATATACGTTCGTCATGCCCACACTTCATTCTCTCCATGAAGCCCCAAATGCCACTCTCCTTGCAATAATTTGTCACCAGCGCATTCGAGGAAAAGATCTCATCAATTTTATCAAGCTCAATGCGGAGAGTGTTGCCTCCCATTTCAGAATTCAACCCTTCCTTTGCCAGAATAAGCTGATAATCACAGAGCCGAGTATCTCTGCAAAACTTGATAAACCCTTTGCAATTACAAATTTTTTTTTGAATATAACTTAAACTACAAGCTTTGGGAAAAGTTTTGGGAAACGGGCTCCATACCGCCAGATCCAATGAATCTCTAGGTGCCATTAATAGTAATAATACCAAGGATACACTTGCTGTCCTCTTTGGCCAAGTAAGCCCTCTGATTCAGACAGCGTCTACTCCACACATTTAAAGGGTAATTATGATTCTTTATAGAAAAATGGGTTCTCTTTTCCATAATCACAAAAATCACCAGGACACGCTAGCATGTGATCTAGTGAGGATTCACAATGAATAAAATATCATGACACATTTAAACTTCGATATTCATTTCTCCCCCAATGATTTGCTGAGTCACTAGAGGTAAATCACTAACCGCCCTCCAGTTGTTGAGTTTAGCTTTCCTTAGGCCCATTGTTGCCATTGAGTCAGCAATGGAATTCCCTTCCCTATACGTGTGAGTTATGGTGGTGCTATGGAAGCTATTCATCAGCTCACCGATCTCCCTAATGATAGGTCTAGCCTGCCACCCCGCACTAGCACCACTTTTGACAGCCTCAGCCACCACCATGGAATCTCCCTCGATAGCCAGTTGCCTGACATTCAAATATTTTGCAAATTCAATCCCCCAGAGAAGAGCCATTCTTTCCACCTGGGTGACCGTGTTGTTGTTGATGGGACCAACATAGGCTAGCAGGCAATCACCTCTGTGATCTCTCAGAATGCCACCCCCACCTTGGCTTATATTATTTTCCACCCCGTCAAAATTTAATGTAATCCATCCTCTGGGGGGGGCACCCATTTGGTGGCTTTTCTAGCTATCTTTTTGGCATCATCAAACCTGGAGAACCCAGCAAGGATGTTCCACCTGTTAGCAAAACTCACTTCCCAAGCAGCAGGAGGGTAAGGAGGGAGCTTCCATTTGGCCATCCTGACATTTTCGCATAAGGGCTTAGTTCCAATGTGGAGGCAAGCATCGGGATTGATACTCTCCTCTCTGAAAATCCTATTGTTCCTCTCCTTCCAAATGGCCCAGCAGATGTGGGGGGGTAGCATATGCCAGAGGAGCTGGAGAAGGGGGTGATTTGAGGGGGCTCTCCAGTTATTAAATTGATGCACTTCTTTGTCCAGGGCCCATGGGGTACCTAACTTGCCTATAACTCCTTGCCATAAACTGAAGGCATAGTCGCAGTGGATGAACAAGTGGTTCATCGTTTCCTCTTCCTTCTTACATAGAATACATCTATTCGCCATGGGGATGCCACTCTTTATTAGGTTATCCTAGGTTAGGACCTTACCATGCATTAAGGTCCACCAGAAGAAGTTAATTTTTGGGGTGAGCTAGGGAATCCACACCTTCTTCCAGTCCTGCGGGTTACCCATCTCCTTCAGAAGCAGATTATAAGCTGATTTGACAGAGAAAGTACCAGCTTGGGTGGGGACCCAGATAATAGAGTCCTCAAGACTTGAGATTCTAACCTTAGTTGTAATTTCCATGAGGTCCTTGGCTGAGTGTTGCAGATTCGGTCTATTCCTTGATCAATTGGGAATGTCCTCCCAATCCTTGCCAATGATATAGTTAGAAGCTCTGTTACCCAGGATAGGTCTGAGGTGATCCATAAGAGGTTTGAAACTATTACAATTTTGTTTTAGTAATATTTTACCAATGCCACCATTTGACAGTCATTACTCTACTTGACATCTGTTTGAAATCTATGTAGCTGTATATGTTTAAGTAATTGTAAATATTTCTAGATTCTGCTTCTTTTTGGTTTTTACGGGAGGCTGAACTTTAGGCAGTTTTTTTGGAATAGGCTCTGTGTTTTTCTGGCCCTAATTTTTGGTATTCGGAGGTGTCAACAATCGAGACCTATATCCAAATATGCTCTGCTCTATTTATAATTTAGGGATTGTAATTGTCTTTTTATTTTCATCTTATAAATGTTAATATCAGAGCATTGATTTGGTTCTGAAAAGCTATGTATCTTTTATATGTATATAAATGAAAACATATAATTTATGTGTTGCTGTAGCAATACTTTGTCATGGTGTCTTGTTGTTGTTTATGAGATCTTGTGTTTATTTAATGAAACTTGTGTAGAAACACTTAGTTTCTTGATTTTATTTTGCTCCTCAAATCCAACATTTGGTATCAGAGCATCCAAGAATTTTAGGAAGTTTGTTAATTTCCTAACCTGCAACCTATTAGAGGTATAAAGGAGTTGTTTTCAGAACTGCAAGGGCATAAGTTGTGAGAGTTTTGTGAGAAGACACCAATTGAGAATATAGTTTTTGAAAGGAAACTATGGCAGCTAATGGTACAAGTGTAACCCAGCCTCAAATACCAGTATTCAAAGGAGACAATTATGATTTTTGGAGTATAAAAATGAAAACCTTGTTTAAATCCAAAGATTTGTGGGAGTTGGTAGAACAAGGATATCCAGAGCCTGCAGATGCTTAAGCTCTTGCAGCCTTAAGTTGGACAAATAAAGACCTATTGAAAGAAAATAGGAAAAGAGACTCAGAAGCCTTGTTTATCATTCAGCAGGCTGTAAATGAATCAATTTTTTCAAGAATTGTTGCAATCGCAAAATCAAAACAAGCTTGGGATTTGTTACAGAATACGTATCAAGGAGCAGATAAAGTAAAGATAATCAGATTACAAATGCTTAGAAGAGAATTTGAAAATCTGGTCATGAAAGAGTCAGAACCAATGCAATAATTTTTTACTTGTGTGATGGGTTTAGTAAATCAGATTAGATCCTATGGGGAAAACTTGCTGGATCAAAAAGTAGTAGAAAAAGTCCTTAGATGTCTCCCTCCTAAATTTGATACTATGGTTGTGGCTATAGAAGAGTCAAAGGACTTAAGCCTTCTCTCCATAAATGAGCTTATGGGTTCTCTTCAAACCCATGAACAAAGAATGAACAAGTCTACAAAAAAATCAATTGAATAGGCTTTTGAAACTAATATAAATATTTCAAAGAAAAAGAGAAAAGGATCAGAAGAATCATTTCATAAGGATGTAGGAAAGTATAGGGGAAGAGGGAGAAACAATAATTTTTATAGAGGGGCTAGAAGTGCACAAAACAAAAATTATTTCAGACCAAGAAATTCAGAAGATACACAAAAAAGAAGTAAAACATTTGGCAAATCACATGTATAATGTCATTAAATTGCAAAAAGTTTGGGCATTATGAATGGGATTGCTGGAAATAAACTAAACAACATGCACATTATTCTGAAGCAAAAGAAGATCAATTAGATACAAATTTGTTTCTAGCTTATAGTGCTACAAATGAAGAAGAAGAGAATGTATGGATCTTGGATAGTGGTTCTAGTAGCCACATGACTGGAAATAAAAATATGTTTGTAAATATGGATGATTCAATTAGAACACAAGTCTGTCTTGGTGATAACAAAGAAGTTGCAGTCATGGGTAAGGGGACAATTGTAGTAAAATCCAAACAAGGTCAAGAAAGGTGTATACATGATATTTTGTACGTACCGGGATTAGCACATAATTTGCTGAGTATAGGACAATTAGTTGAAAAGGGAGATTCTACCTTATTTGAAAATAGAAACTGTGTTATTTATGATAAAAACAAAAATAATCAAATCGTGGCAAAGATTGGCATGTTGCAAAATAGGATTTTCCCTTTGAAGCTTGCATATGGTGAAACTCAAGTCCTCAGCTCTAATTATAAAGACCAATCATGGTTGTGGCACATCAGGTATGGACATTTAAATTTTAGAGGACTTAAGTTGCTCTCTCAAAAGGAAATGGTAAAAGGACTGCCACATATCTCACATGATGATCAAGTTTGTGAAGGTTGTGTTGTTGGTAAACAACACCGTGCTTCCTTCCCAATAGGAAGATCTTTAAGAGCCAAGATACCACTTGAATTGGTACATACCGATATCTGTGGCCCATTGCAAACATTGTCACTTAGTAAAAATAAATATTTTATAATCTTTGTGGATGATTTCAGCAGAAGGACTTGGGTCTACTTCATCAAAGAAAAATCAGAAGTCTTTAACAAGTTTCAACAATTTAAGGCTAAAGTAGAAAAACAAATTGGCTATCCCATCAAAACCCTACATTCAGATAGAGGGGGACAATTCACTTCTAATGAGTTTCAAGAATTTTGTATAAAGAATGGGATCCAAAGGCAATTAACTGCAAGTTATACTCCTCAACAAAATGGAGTTGCTGAACGCAAGAATCAGACTATTGTGGAAATGGCCAAAAGTATGCTCAAAGCTAAGGATCTACCAAACATGTTTTGGGCTGAAGCTGTTGCTACATCTGTATATTTGTTAAATAGATGTCCAACAAAAAATGTAAAAAATGTGACACCTTATGAAGCATAGTGTGGAAGAAAACCTAGGGTTGCACACTTAAGAGTATTTGGATGTATTGCTTATGCTCACATAGATGATCAATTAAGGGGAACGATTGATGAAAAAAGTGTCAAATGTATTTTCATTGGATATAGTGAGGACACAAAGGGATATCGCTTATTTAATCCAGCCAGTGATAAACTAATTATTAGTAGAGATGTTATCTTTGCTAGAAATGAAGCTTGGCAATGGAATGATAATGTTAACAAGGAAAAGCATGTAACTATTGATTTGGAACTAGATGTTCCAACCTCCTCACTTAGTCCCAGCATTAATCCAATTCCTACTGCCACTCCTCCACCAAGTTCACATTCATTACCTTCTACTTCTTCAAGCTCTAGTCCTCTTCCAAGAAAGGTAAAAAGTCTTAAACAAATTTATGAAGGCACTAGAAGTCTTGATGAAACTGTAAATTTTGCTTTGTTTTCACATATTCAAGTTGAACCAAGACAATTTGAGGAGGCTGCAGGACAGGAAGTATGGATTAAAGCCATGGATGAAGAAATTGGTTCAATTGAAAAAAATGAAACATGGTAGCTAGCTGATCTTCCACCCGGAAAAGATGTTATTGGGCTGAAGTGGATTTACAAAATTAAATACAAAGTTGATGGATCTATTGAAAGATATAAAGCAAGACTAGTTGCAAAAGGTTATTCCCAACAACCAGGTATTGATTATTTTGAAACATATTCTCCGGTTGCTAGATTAGACACTATAAGAGCAGTTTTGGCATTAGCAGCCCAATATAGGTGGAAAGTTTACTAGTTTGATGTTAAATCATCTTTTTTAAATGGTTATTTAAATGAGGAAGTGTTTGTAGAACAACCACATGGTTACCAGATTGTTGGGCAAGAACACAAGGTTTATCATTTAAAAAAGGCTCTTTATGGCCTCAAACAGGCACCTAGAGCCTGGTACAACATAATAGATGGTTATTTTCAAAAAAATAGTTTTAAGAGAAGTGAAAGTGAGCCCACACTCTATGTAAAGTTTTAGAGTACAGGTGAGTTACTCATAATATGTTTATATGTTGATGACTTGATCTATACGGGAAATTGTGAAAAGTTAATAGAGGAGTTTAGAGTGGCCATGAAAAATGAATTTGAAATGACAGACTTAGGGTTACTGCAATATTTCCTTTGAATACAAGTAAGACAACTACATGATGGCATTTTCATTTCACAAAGAAAATATGCTAATGATTTACTCAAAAAGTTTAAGATGAATAATTGTCAAGCCAAGAAGACACCTTTGGTCATGAATGAAAAATTAGCTAAAGAGGATGGTTCTGAAAGAGTGGATGCAATGTTGTACAAAAGCCTGGTTGGCAACCTTATGTATTTAACAACTACAAGACCAAATATTGTGTATGCTGTTAGTTTTCTTTCAAAGTTCATGCAAAATCCTAGTAAACTTCATTTTTGTGCTATAAAAAGGGTTCTAAGATATATGTAGGGTACAAATTCTTTTGGAATTTTGCATACACCTTCAGATAATTTTGGTTTAATTAGATATTCAGACAGTGACTGGGCTGGTTCTATAGACGATAGAAAAAGTACTTCTGGTTTTGTATTCGGCCTTGGTTTAGGTGCTATTTCTTGGTCTTAGAAAAAATAATCATTAGTATCCTTATCCTCAACTAAAGCAGAATACATTGCTGCAACATCAACTTCTTGTCAAGCAATTTGGTTAATTAAGGAGAATTTTACAAGATTTGAAATAAAAGCAAGAGAAGCCAACTATTGTACATTGTGACAACAGCTCAACAATTGCAATTACTAAAAATTCCATGTTCCACTATAGAACAAAACACATTGATATTTGATACCATTTTATTAGCAATCTTGTGAATGCAGGATAGGTTGAGCCGATGTTTTGCAAAAGCACTGATCAAGTTGTTGATATTCTTACTAAAGCTATTCCAAAAGAAAGTTTTGAAAAGCTAAGACAGATGATGGGGGTTACTTCATTAAACATTAAGGGGGAGATTGAAGATGTTAATGTTTAATTTCCAATGTGACATGTGTTCTCCTCTGCATACAATCAGTTTTGTTTTGTCTAAGGCAACAACTGTTACAATTCTATTTTTGTAATATGTTACCAATGCCACCATTTGACAGCTATTACTCTACTTGACATCTGTTTGAAATCTATGTAGTTGTATATGTTTAAGTAATTGTAAATATTTCTAGATTCTACTTCTTTTTGGTTTTTACAGGAGGCTGAACTTTAGGCAGTTTTTCTGGAACAAGCTCTATGTTTTTCTGACCCTGATTTTTGGTACTCGGAGCTGTCAACAATCTAGACCTATATCCAGATATGCTCTACTCTATTTACAATTTAGGGATTGAAATTGTCTTTCTATTTTCATCTTATAAATGTTAATATCAGAGCATTGATCTGGTTCTAAAAAGCCATGTATCTTTTATATGTATATAAATGAAAACATATAATTTCTGTGTTGCTGTAGCAATACTTTGTCATGGTGTCTTGTTGCTGTTTATAAGATCTTGTGTTTGTTTAATGAAACTGGTGTAAAAACACTTAGTTTTGTTGATTTTATTTTGCTCCTCAAATCCAACATAAAAGGCTAGAAGGCTTCTTATGGTCTCAGCCTAATTTGGGGTATCGGACTTCAGAATTGTCCCATGGCTAAAGGAACTTCCAATTATTCATGCTCCATCAATGCAGAATGCATTGACTCTCCTTCTAGAAAAGGACATGTATGCAGATGTGTTTCTGGGTATGAAGGAAGTGGTTACTTCAACGACACAGGTTGTACAGGTATGAACAATCATACCTATAACTGTAACTAGTATTATGTTCTCTTTCTCAAATCTCTCGGCTTCTAATCATAGTGATGGTGATTGTTCAGACATAGACGAGTGCAGTGATAAGGAATCGAATGTGTGCGTTGGGGCAGAGGGAGGAGGACTATCCCTGAACTTGCCAGGTTTCTACAATTGTTCATGTGTAAAGGGTTATGAAGGAGATGGCTTTCGAAATGGGACAACATGCACGTATACAAGTAAAAATCGTGCTGTCTTTCCTGCAATCATAGGTAAGGAAATATTAAATGTGCGTTTCTGCTATAATTTAATTCTTTGTTTGAAAGATATTGGAAAATAGGTATAAGCTAATTTTAATTTTATTTCAACGCCTGGCCTGGTAAACTACGTCAAAGGATCCATCTCTTCATTTGTGGTTGTCTCTTTAGCAACGTCTCTTGTGGTTTGGTGGTTAAAGAAACGTCACTTAAAGCTTGTGGAGGCCAAGTATTATAAGCAGTTGCAGCAGCACATCGCTTCTAGAGTGGGTAGAGAAAGCCTAAGAATGTTTTCTGCCAAAGAATTGGCAAGAGCTTCCAATAATTATGCAAAGGAAATGGTGTTGGGGAGTGGTGGCTTCGGAACGTGTTCAAAGGAATTTTGTTGGATGATTCTCTTGTGGCCATTAAAAAGTCCAAGCAAGCTTTGAATCTAGCGGATGACCATGAGTTTCTGAATGAAGTAACAATTCTCTCCCAAATCAATCATAGAAACATAGTGAAATTATTAGGGTGTTGCATCCAAAGTAAATTCCCAATGTTGGTATCTGAATTTGTTCCAAATGGAACACTGTTTGAACGTTTACACTCCAAAGAATGGTTTTTTCCATGGGCTTCACGTCCGCAGATTGCAATCGAGACGGCAGAGGCTTTGGCATATCTACACTCTGGAGCATCTCAACCTATTTTCCATCGGGATGTCAAATCATCTAATATTCTTTTGAATGAGAGATTCTCTCCCAAAGTTGCAGACTTCGGTATTTCTCGTCTGATCAGTGTTTCTAATAACACACATCTCACCACAAATATAATGGGCACACAGGGTTACTTAGATCCCGGGTACTTCCAAACATATCAATTCACTGACAAAAGTGACGTATACAGTTTTGGTGTAGTTCTAGTTGAGCTTCTAACATCTCTAAAACCAATCTCTGCAGAAAGAGCCAGCGACGAGTGGAGTTTATCTAGTCTTTTTCTGTCTAGACTTAATCAAAACCGCCTTAGAGAAATCTTGGATAGCAAAGTATAGGACGAAAACCTACAACAGATGGAAGGTATGGGAATGTTAGCAAGAGAATGCCTCCATTTGGAAAGGAGGAAGAGACCATCAATGAAAGAGGTGGTCGAGGAACTTTTGTGGGTAAGAAGCGGTGCAAGAAAGATAAAATTCCACGACAGCGTAGAGAGTGATGATGCAATACTTGAGCAGACCCGAATTTCCAAAGAAGCGTCACCAACTTTATATGAATTCAGGAGTAATTACAATTTTCCATCTGCAGTTGGGAGTACATTAGAGGAACCATTCACTGCACTGGTTGAGATGTCCACCCTGCCTCAACAGATTGACTTTTAAGGAAAGCATTCTTGTCTATTTTGGAGGAGGTATATATCTTGTTTAGTTGTTTCTAAAAGTAGTTAGTGGGTTTTCTAATGCAATAATCTGTCAAATCAGCAAACCGTTTTGAGAATCTTTATATAAGATGATGCATTAAGTAATATTTTCTGAAAAGTGTATTTATATGATTTTATAATCAAATAATTATGAGTACAAGTCAAGGTGATTGCTGTAGTAGGTGGAATTTGTATATATGTAATCTATCATGTTCAAGTTTAAAGAAGTGAATCATTCTGAAGGATTTTAAATTAGCATTCCAGTTAATACGTGGTTCAATTTTGTGTTGCTGAATGTTTTATTCATTTGTAGATGACCCTCTAGCATCCATATGATGGTTTTAGAAGGAGTATTTGTTGGCAATGGCAACAGACGTTTCCAGCAGTACCCTGCAATTTCTCTTTTCGTTGATAATCTCTGTTTCAAGTTAGCCATTTACAATGCTCCGACAGTGGAAAGAAATCAGACTCAATCAGACCTTATTTAGTTTCTTTCTGTGTTAGCTTGTAGTATGTTTCTGCGTTAAAAGACAGCGATTTTTTATTTCTCTTTTTTTATGGTTGCAATTTGTATTAAGGACTGTTTTGTAGCTGCTCTATTATTTTGGTTGTTTATAAAACAGATTTAGGCAGACCTTCAAAGTTTGATAAAAATATTCGACATCTTCAAAGTCGGGTTCATAAGATGATGCATCAGACCAATACAAAAAACAAAGAACACCATGATCAATACTGTACATCTCACCATTTTTAGGTGGGTGACATAGTTTGGCATCATCTTCTAAACGAGCGACTTTAGTAGCACATAAGATGCTCTGTCCATTCCAATATGGCCCATATACTATTTTCAAGTAGTCTCTAGAGAGAATGCCGTTGAACTAAACATGCCACCATTTTTGGGTATTCATACCATTTTTAATGAAAAACTGCTTCATCCATATTTTCCATATTTATTGGATATTTCAGAGGTTGCTGATAGAATTCATGTGGAAGATTTGAATCCTGAAAGAACTACCCTATTATTTAGTGATCAGATAGATTGTGGATGTGCATATGAAAACTTTTCGTGACACATGAATTTCTTTGTATTGTGTTGTCGAAGTGGGCCAATTTGTACACCGAGGCAACTGGTTTACCAGAGAGAAAATTACAAAGCAATTTTTTTTCCATCTATTGCAATAGGATTTGGCAATGGGGCCCATTTCCTCTCAAGGGGAGGAATGATCCAATGTGTGTTGGGAGTAGTTTGGAAGAGTACAAGGGTAATCAAACACATGTTGGTAGCCATCGAGAGACATATGGAGATGATCTGGAACATGACAAAAATTGTCCAGAAGAATTTGAGGATAATTCAGGCCACGTTGGGAAAGGTCTGAAGCATTTTGAAGGTGACGAGCAAGAAAAATTAGAGAATCTGAAAATTTATGTTTTTGTTTTTGGATATTTTCTACGTTCCAGTAAATCTCATCTCTAGAGGCCTTCAGAGCAAAATTTGAAAATTTGAGGTCCTAAGTGATGATAGTTCGTTAGAACTATTTCCAATGGCTTGGTTCTAAGAAACTAAATCTAGATCCCTTCAATGCAATTTCAACGATTCAAAAAGTGTTGAATTTCAAGCATTGAGGAGAAAGTTATGAACCTGTCAAGTTAGGATATCTAATTATACAGTTTTTTGAATTTTTTATTTATGTTTATTATTTTATTCTCTAAAAGAATATTCAGTTTGGATTGATTGGAATCTTAGAATTGTTGGAATTCTACATATGTGTTTAAAACTCATTTTGGAGAAGTTAATGGGATCCTTTAATGCACACAAATCTTGTTTTCAATTTTTTGTGATTATCTATGATTTTCACAATATTTGCAGGTATCCACTTATCTTGTATTGTTTAATGAATTATCTGTCAAATTTAGCTCAAGATTTGAGCTAGGATGAATGGGACCAGATACGGGAGTCTATACATTGTAAAATAGGTCCTAGGTAAGTGAATTGCACAGCAATACCATTTATGATGCTACATCTCATATGTTTCCTACTCAATCTATTCTTCCAACTTGACTAGAATCATAGTATATGGTTGCTACTTTATTGTGTTTGGACAAGGGAGAGTTGAAACTGAAGTCGATTATTATGAAAATCTCTTATACACTCTCAATTCCATCAAGAATATTTATTTATTTATTAGCATACTTAATCAAAACTAAGTGGAGTTTTTGAAACCTTAGTCATTATCAAAGACTCTCTCTCATCCAATAAATTATTAATATAGGAAAGACTAATAGTAATTCTAGAGTCTATACATTTTCTCATTTTACACTTGGTGACTCTCTCTCAATGGCTCATTATTCCCCATCTAGCTTGGGGATCTACTCACATGTTGCTACTTCATGACATCAAGATGCTTTTACAAGATGATCTATTACTCTATGCAATGTAAGGTCATTATTATGTATGTTATTAGAACTAATGGTTTTTAAGTTTCTTTCATAATTTTCTAGTATAGTTTATTTATTTTCCCTACCCAAATGGAACTTCCTCTTTCTTGTTTTTTATTCAAGTTTTAAAGATTCTCCTTTAATAGTGTGATAAAAATTCCGATAGTAGCCTTATTACTTTTCTAAGGTTCTTCTATTCTGAATTCCTATCTACATGAGGTTCTAGTGTTGTAAATTCACCTAATTCTGTAGATTCTTTCTAGAAAAATAATACCTATTTTTTTCTTTAGACCTAGAGTCTTTTGGTTCTACTTTTATCTATTCTTGGGGGAGGTTTCTTCCATTTTATTTTTGTTCATTTCTCAACTTCATTAGATTTTTCTTTTTGCACCCACCTAACCTACACCTAAGGTGGATGTTAGGATAGTATTATTATAGGTAGATAATTTTTTTAGTGTGATTTTCCTTTTTTTCATAGTTGCAATTATTATTAAATTCCATCAATCTTAGTTTAGTGGAGTTCATGCACTTTCAAAGTCCAAGTCTATTTTATTCAAGGAGTTGGTTTTTCTTAATTGGATTATAAATCTCTTCACCTATTATAAGTTTCATCATATGGTCATTCATAGATGCTAATGCAATTTGTATTGCTTGCATGCACTTATCTCATCAAATTCCTAGCTTGTGCATACTATTATTTCATTAAAAGATTTTGTCTAATTTGAAAAGAGCATCAAATATATTAGACCTACCATATGACTCCTTAAATGAACAACACAAATCATTTGTACTACATGAAACATAACAAATTGAATATTTTGATCTTAGACTTTTAGTGCATTCCATGCATGATTAATCCAACTAACTATTATATTCTTCATACTTTGTTAATTCATCCTCAACCATTTTCCTCTTCTACCCGCTTCAAGTTTTCATTGAGATCTTTGAATTCTTCTATTCAAACTTATATAAAAACTTTAGGCTTTTTGTGTAATTCATGTTTTCCTTTTACTTTCTCTCATTCTTTTTAATTTTTGTTTTTTGCATATATATAGATATTGATAATTTTTCTAATTTCTTTATGTGTTCTATCTTTCCCAAATTACATCTTTTCACTTTCATCAATTGTTCTTCCGAATTATCTTGCACACAAATTAATTTTTTATATTCATTCAACTTATTTTTAATCTTTACTGTTGAAACTTCAAACTCTCTTATTTAGTTGAATTTACATGTGGTGTTACACATGACCTTCCAAATAATAAAAATTATTTTAGTGGCTTTACTCTTACTTCACTATGATGATTTTAGCTCCTTTTTAAAAATAAATTTTCAAATTTTCCCTTTAAGTTAAAAACCTCCAACCGTTTGAATAATTGACCATTTTGTGGATATGACCTACTTAACCTTATTTCATGTCAGCCTCTTACTAAGGACCACAATGCCCTCTTTAAAATATTCACAAGACCTCTTCTTCAAGCTTTTTGCAGCTTGTTTCAATGGGCATTTTCTTCTAATTGACACTCTTTTTTTTCTATGAGCTTTCTTTATTCTTGGAAATTTCTTCAAATTGCTTCAACTCTTGTTTTTAATCCAATCAACAGTTGGGTGGACCTTCTTTGGTGACTTCTTTGCAAATATAAATGAACATTTTTAATTTATGTGATCCTTTCTTGAATGCAATAATTCTAATAGATCTATGATTTTGCAAACCTTGATCAAATTTAGTTTTGATGTCATATATTCAATTGCAAATCATATAGACAAGCTAGAAATTGAATCTAAGACCTTATATTTGTTATCAAAGTGCTCCATCCACTAAGCTACTAACACCTTTTTGATCAACTCGTTGTTGATATTTCCAACACTCCACCCCACATTAAATCATATCTCAGATGTTTGGGGCTCCTAGTTAAGCTCTTTTGCCACTTGTTGAAGGTTAGTGCTCAAATATTCATAGAATCAAATTGTTAATTTAGAATGCTTCAACAGCCATTAATTATATTGAACCTGAAAAATTATATAATAAATGTATAGGTCATCAATCCTACGACATTCACCAGTTTCTATTAATGATCAGTTCATCATAGGAGCAGTTTCTATTAATGATCAGTTCATCATAGGAGCATTGCATGATGCCCAATTTTACAAGTCTTGAGATCTTTCTAAAGATTTGACTTATATGCAACAATAGAAATACTTACAAAAGAATATTTAATATTCTTCCTCTTCGAAAAACTACTAATTGGTATATTTACTTCTTTGGAATAAATTGTACATTTGAACATAAACTAGAAATAATCTCCTTTGAGCTAAATCTGTTCAGGTAGGGTTAAGATTTCAATTAATGCATTGAATGGTTCCTCCGACGTACTCTCAATTGCAGATGGAAAAGTGTATCTTGGTATTATGGTTTGCTCAAATATTGCATCCTCGTAGTTTACATTGTCATTGAATTTTGTCTTTCTTGTCACTCTGATCCAAAAAAGTTCTTCGACGACCTCTTTCATAGATGGTCTTTTCCTCCTTTCCAAATGAAGGCATTCTCTTGCTATTCTCCCCATATCTTCCATATTTTTCTGGGAGACGTCGTCCAATACCTTGCTATCCAAGATTTCTACGAGGCGGTTATCGTTAAGTCTAGAAAAGAAAGAGTAGATAAACTCTGCTAGTCACTCGCTCTTTCTGTGCAGATAGGTTTCACAGATGTTAAAAGCTCATCCAGGACTACACCAAAACTATATACATCACTTTTATCAGTGAGTTGATATATTTGGAAGTACTCACGATTTAGGTAACCACATATGCCCATTATATTTGTGGGGAGATGTGTATCATTGGGAGCAGAAATGAGATGTGAAATCCCAAAGTATGCAACTTTGGGAGAGAGTCTCTCGTTCAAAAGAATATTAGATGATTTTAGATCGCGGTGGAAAATTGGTTGGGATGCTCGAGAGTGTAGATATGCCAAAGCCTCTGTTGTCTCAAATTTCAATATGTAGACGTGAGGCCCATGACAATGACCCTTTTCTGGAGTGCAAATGTTCAAACAATGTTCCATTCGGAACAAATTCGGATACAAACAATGGGAATTTAGTTTGGATGCAACAACCTAACAATTTCACTATGTTCCCGTGACTTAGTTGGGAGAGAATCTTAACTTCATTAAGAAAGTCATGGTCATCCTCTAGATTCAAGGCTTGTTTTGACCTTTTAAATGCGACCATAGTACCATCCTGCAGAATTACTTTAAACATAGTTTCAAATCCGCCCTTCCCCAATACCATTTCTAATGAATAATTATTAGAAGCTCTTGCCAATTCTTTGACAGAAAATATTCTGAGACTTTCTCTACCCACTCTAGAAGCAGTACCGTTTCTTGATGATAATACTCTACCTCCACAAGTTTCAAGTACCGTTTCTTTAGCCACCAAACCAGAATAGACGCTGCTAAACAGACAACCAGAAACGAAGAGACGGATCCTGTGTAGTTTAACAGATCAGACGTTGAATTAAAATTATACTTAGATTATACCTATTCGGGAACATTTTAAAATAAACAATTAATATTTCAGTATCTATGATAGTGATTTGATTTGATTTTAAAATTGGTGAAAACAAAAAGTATAAGATCAATAATGCTAAAATATAGAGAAGAAAAATAGTCCCCTAATTAGTTACATTTTTGTTTTCACTTCACCAAAACTATCCCCCTTTTTCCATAATGGAAAAGGACTAGACATGCAAAACTTATCTACAACAAAATAACAATTTTCACTGTAAATACCTCTCAATTCCTTTCCTGAACTACATGAAACTCTTTCAATCAAATGGTAGTCACTGCTATTGTGCAAGCACATAAACTACCCAAGGAGATATTTGACATATCTATCAAATTCCTTAGAAAAAATAAAGATACTATCCATCTGCTCCATTATGTCTTAAGCCATATGCTTCTAGAAGGTCTTGATCAGGTCAATTCACTGCTTCTGCTGAAATAGAACTTCAACTTGCAATACATCTACACGCTTCCTTTGCATACAATCTCATATTTGTGTTCAATTAGCTCAGTCTCAATATTTTCATCTTGACCTCTATGAACATCCATAGGCCAGCAAAGACAATATCGGTAGACCTTTATAATATGTTTCAAACAATTGTTTTCTCTTACCAATAAGAAAAGACAATATTTTCTTAGTACTTTCCGACTTCTCTTCAATTTTTTTTCTTATACTGATCATAAGTCACATCCATCCTATAAAATTTTCTTTTCAATGTGATCAAGTCACTAAATAGCATGCCCGAAACAATGGATACTACAATCTTCACAATAAAAAAATGATCTATAAGAATTTTCAGGATAAGAGTTATGTTAATTGAAGAACCTATAGTTCACAAACCACAAACAGTAAACAATTCTCTAGCACAACTTGAACAACATTAGGATCAATAATATCTATTAGTTTTTCTGTATTTAGCTATTAATTCTTCTAATGTTCCTACATATTATGAGTCTATTGCAATACTTTCTTTTTTTCTAGTAACGTTCTTCTTACCAAGACTATAACAACCTCCTTGAATTTCCAACCCATTTTCCTCCTTTTGAATTTAGACAATAAACCTCACATAATATCCTCTAATACTCTTTGTTCTAAAGGGAAACCTTCAATACACTTTCTTACGAATACAATATCGATAACCACTAAAATACCACTCAATCTCTCTTGAAGGGATAAGAAGTATTCCCTGCAAGCATCAACTTCATTCACAAATTCTTCCAACTATCTATATAATTGTTTGCCAATAGGAATATATTTTCTTCATACACCATTTTCTATGTGACAACCTAGTTGTAACCAATTTTCTAGGGAAGGTGTAAAAATTTGATTTGTTCAATACACCCCTTGAGTCATAGCTTCCTGCTCAGTTGGCATTAGGACCAGTACTAGGATCTAGTACCACTAAAACCACTATTTCAACAAATTTATTCCTTCATTCTAAATTCCTCTTCTGAGATTCACTTGATTCAACTACCTGCATATCAAATTCAATACTTTTTGATGTAGCTTCAAACTTGCATGATTTATCATAGTGACCTATCTATCTACACTTAAAGAACCTTATGTTCTTCTTCTAAGAGATTAACAACTTAGGTCTGTATTGACTAGATTTGTGACCATAATTATGACAAACATAGAAATTTTCATGAAATATCTTATTCAGAATACTTCCTATTTCCTGAACCTCAACATGACTCATGCATTTTCTTTCTTCATGACCAAACTTATGACAGTTACTGCATCCATTTTGTTTTCTCATCCTACAGTTTACTTCCTTATGACCAAAATTATCACATATATAACAACAACCATTAAAATATAAATACCTTTGAGTATTTGGTTTCTTAATCTAAGATCTACTCGGAAAAGGGTTTAGATTCCTAATTCTACTTCAAATCTTCACCCCAGTTGCTTCTTCAATCATCATGTATTTACCTTTGTCATTTTGACTAGAACATTCACCAGCAGATCCAACATCCTCCTTTTTTTCTTCTGATAGATGCAACCACTTATCCATGATAGAGTTTTTTTCACATGTTCTATTTTTAGCCTTTAGCTTCCATAGTTCCATTTCCAAAAAAGTATTTTGTTTTGCATTTTCCTTCATCATTTCTTTGAAATTTTATTTTTTTACTTTTCATTCATCCAATGCCATCTCTAGTTGAAATATTTTAATCCAAGCATCTTTCATTTTATACCTTGATTATATCTTAATGAGACCTTCTTTGCCATTATTTGTCTGATTTGCATTACCGCTTCCTAAAATCCTTAATTCATCTAGCACTTGTTCCAACACCAAGATTATATCCTTTGATTGTTTCAAATCTCTACTAACTTCCTTGTTCCTTGCTTTGAATTTCCTAACCTGCACTCTTAGTTTCACAATTCAAGCATTTTACTCTATCAAAATTTCTTTTAATTATTCATTCTCAAATTCAGTATCTTCAAAATCACTTAGGATGATATATTAATCTTCTTCATAGTAGAAACCTCCTTCCATCTACTCAACCTTCAAGATCTCCCTCTAGTGGTTAAGCTTAGACTGAAAGGGACCAATCTATTACACCAATTGTTGACCAGGTCAAATGACTAAGAGGAGGGTGAATTAGTTATCCCCACACAAATAAATTAAATTTTTCCTATGTCAGTAAATACCTAAACAATAATTATGCAAGCTTTATATTTGTCAATTAAGCATAAAAAAAATCCACAATAAAGATATGCATGAATAGGTACACATCAACACCAAAATAGAGAACACTAGATTTAACATGGAAAACCAACTGGGAATAACCACAGAGAAGCTAATTCTCATGAATATGAAAAACACCTATTCGGGTGACACTGTAAGGTTATTTGTACAAAGGCTCGGTGCTAGATATTGAAAAGGGGCTTACTTCTGATCTACACAAGCTCACCAGTGATACATGAAGTCTCACTATTGATAGATGAAGGCTCACTTTAGATACACAAAAGATATGAATAGATATAGAATCCACTTCTAAGATCTTTAGACTGTTCTTTAAGAACATGGATCTCTTTTCACATGAATTCATAGTCACTTCATATATGTGTATACTTTTTATCTTATGTTTCAATCTAATGATACATATTTGTTCATCCCCAGAAACTAATAAATACATGTCTTTAGGGTGTGTAGGATCATGGTATGCCAAAAAGTGGCGATGTGAAAAAGAAGTCCTGATTGATAGACTCTTTGAAAAATAAATATAACTTTCAAACAATATAACATTTTTGAAATCTGAAATATACATCATGTTCTATGCTTCACTTAATACAATAATAATAAATAGTTGTTTCAATTTGATGAAGTTTAGATTAAGTTAAGGTGGTCAGACATGAGAGTTTTTATATTCAGAAAAATTTGTAACAGAAAAATCATAATTTATTATTTACTTGGAAAAAAAATATACATCACATCTAGACATGACTCTACTACTTTTATCTAGAATCTTATTAAAAAATATTATCATTTGGTTTTGTTTAATGTGGCCAGACATACACCTACTTGTTATCTTTCTAGTCTTGATTGATAGACTTATTGAAAAATAGCTATAACTTTCAAACTGTATAACATTTTTGAAATCCAAAACATGTGTCACATTCTATGTTTTCCTACTACAAGAAAAATAAAAAATATTTTCAATTTGATAAAGTCTAGACTAAGTTAACATGGTCAGACACGAGAGTTTTTGTATTCTAGAAAAGTTGTAGAAGAAAAATCATAATTAATTATTTTCTTAGAAAAAAATTACAAAAAAATATGTGTCACATCTGTACATGAGTCTACAACTTATATCTATAATCCTTTAAAAAAAAATTATCATTTGATTGTGTTTAAGGTGGTTAGACATACAACTACTTCTTATTTTTTTCCTAAAATTTTTGTACTACTACATTGAAATTTGAAATTTTCAACATATAGAATAATTGTTTTTAAAAAATGGCCTAGTATCTTGGAAACAAAATTCAATTTTATATAGATTCTCCTCTTACATATTTTTGATATAATATTTATAACTTGTTCAATTTTTTATGTTAACTTGCCTAAACCCGATTTTTTGAATTTTCATTGCCACTTAAGGGCCTAGTTTGGCATACCATGATCCTGCACATACCCTTTATCCAATCTTACATATTTCATCCTTAAACAAAGTATGTGTAATTAAAAATGCATTAGATATTACAATTAAAATAGGCACACAACATCAATCCTAAATCTGGGACATACATAGGGGATGGTAACTACATATTACCCTACACATCTTAGATAGATCAGACTTAATATATTACAATTTACATGTTGCAAATATCAAAGCCATCTGAATGAAATAACCAAGACCAAAAGATGGACACATGAAGTAGTTGTTAACACCAATAGGATATAGATAAGAAACATATTGTAGCTAATATACATCTCATCTCAAACACCATGACACACCAAGGACTTGTGACATTATCATTCCAAAAGTGCCTTATACATTCTTGTTACCAAAAAGGATACAACCAATACATACCAAATACTCACCAAAACTACTAGATTGTTAGTATAGGGTTTGACATCAATGACAACTAATGCTATCACTCCCTTATATATTCAAACATTATCAAGGAAACCTACTCTTTTTTCATTAACCACTGTCTCTAATGATTGGAAGGCACACATATAAGTAGAATACTCCAAAAATCCTTACACCAATACTTTATTAGAAAGGGAGATCAAGAAAGATAATATAAGGTAATGGATGGAGTTAATTATTACAAGGGTTGAATCTACTTTGTACAAGAATCCAAACTCAAAGAAAGAATCCTCAAAGATTCACATGAGAATCCCCTAGGACAACATGTTGGCTACTACAAAACTTACAAGAAAATTTGAGAAAGGTTCTCGTGGAAGGGATTAACAAATAATGTTTTATAACTTAGAAAAAAGTGCCCTACTTGCCAACAAAAAAATATGAACATTCATTCTTTTCCATATTATTGTAGAATCGTTACCTATACCCAAGAAAAAATGGGAAGATATATCTATTGTTTTCAATACCGTGCTTCCAAAGGCCCAATAAAAAGATTGTACTTTTGTTGTAGTGGATCGGCTAAAAAAGTATGCCCATTCCTTTGCAATCACTACTAAATTCAACACTTCTCAAGTGGATGAATTACTCTTTAATATTTTTGACTATGCGGTCTTCCTCAAACTATAGTTAGTGATTGTGATTGCAAGTTCATGAGCAACTTTTGGATGGAACTATTTAAATCAACTATGACATAATTAAATCCAAGCACTATCTATCACCCTCAAATAGATGGAGAGACATAAATAGGGAACAAATGGACAGAAGGTTACCTTCATAACTATATTATTGGACAACAAAAGTCTAGGGTTAAATGGCTACATTTTGGGGGAATATTGTTACAACATAACACAACACATCACATGTCCATTGGAATAGCATTTTCTGTTAGGAGTAGGTAATACTAAGAGGGAGGTGAATCAATATTACTGCACTTTAATTTAAAATTCAACCAATTATAAATAAAACATAATAATGCTGAAATAAAAAGAACATGTAAGCACAACACATAACTCATGACACCATGATTTGTTTTTGAGGAAACCCTGGCCAAGGGAAAACCCCGATGGGGATGATACCCACACCTATGCACTAAAATATTATATCCCTATTAGGAGACCTAGCCCTATTAGGAGATAATTGTTACATAGTACATTTCCTTGCTAGAGAAATACAAAACCCTGTTAGGGGATACAAAACACCTAGTTAAAGGTGGTGAGCATACATCTCTTACAATCAAAATACTGTCTCAAAAAGAGTTCTTCAAAAAGAACAATACAAGAACATTCCTTGCTTAGATAGTTCTAGTTGTAGCTCTGTCAAACACTAATCTCGCATCTTCTCTCTACTCTTAGAATTGCATCATCACATCATCATATCATCCATACATGTATCGCTTACACAAAACACTCTATACTTATACAAAATTTTCCATCCATTCGGCTTCATAAATACCATACAAAACATAATAATAAATTATGTAAATGATAAACATAGAGTCAGTGATCTTATATTACCAAAGTGTCAGAAATATACTTCATCCATCTGAATTAGCATGTTACTATAGCTACTATCCTTCTCTCAATCATCACAACTGTTCATGTTCCCTGTTACACTAATTCTTTGTCTTTGCATACCTTCAAATCACTGAATCTCACTTATCTGATCACCAAAACACATGCGAACTTAACTAAAGCATATATACATATCCCAAAATACCTTCTACTAACTTTGCAAGCCATAATACATTATATATTGTCATCGCTAACCAAAACTGTATCACAGTACACTGCTGTCCTGATACTGTACTTAGTCATTTTCATGACTATGACTTCACTACTAAAACTCTTTACATGCAATCACTCCAGCATAAGTGTTTCCATTAATGACAACCCTTAAGTGATCCCCAGTGTCCCAAAACACCACTTGCCAACACTTTCAAAGTACTCTATGGGTATAATCCTCATTCTTTTGTAGATATTGTACTAGAAGAAAGCTTGGTTCTAGTGGCCAAAGACTAAATACAAGAAAGCCAAGATATCTTAAAGACCCTAGAAAAGATAACCTTCATCAAGCACAAAACTATCATAAAACTTATGCAGATAGGAAAAGGACTAAAAGAATTTTTGAAGTGGGAGAAATGGTATACCTCCATTTGCATCCCTATAGACAATCCACCCTAAAAATGAGTGGCACAGAAAAGTTACATCCAAGATTCCATGGTCCTTATAAAATAACTATGAATATTGGAGAAGTTGCATATGCCTTCGACCTAGCCAAGGGTAGTAAAATACATAATGCATTTAATGTCTCCCACCTCTAAAATGCATTGTGGAATCATGATAGAACCTCTCCTACACTTCCACCACTTAATGATGGTGGGAAAATTATGCTCAAATCTGAAAAACTGATATGTCAAGCAATATCTCATAACATTGAAAGATTTGATGGATCAGGATGCTACATAGGAGAATGACCACATTCTCCAGCATCTAAATCCTATGTTTCTTGTGGGAAAGAAAATTAATGGGGGTGATTATCATAAACCCTCCACCATACCCTCCTTTTTCACAGTTACACATTCACAACCACATAATCATCTCATCTCATTCACAACATTGACCCTGCATATAAAATTTCATCATATTTGCATTTCGCCAATACTATAATCACATTGTATCATATTATCATGATCGTTTTGCATCCATACATAGTATATTTTCATACTGATTATCCTTGTCATAACATTGCATAACCAAAACATGATTAATAAGGTAATTTGTGATAAATTATTATCATAATTTAATCATAATGATTATTACGGTTATAAATGGCGACTTCATTATTATTGTTATGGTGATGAGAGGTGACTATTCCCTCATTCCTCTTCCATGTTTCATGCATATTTATTGGAGATTGTATCATTTGCAAAGACATCGATTTTTGAATTCATAATATAATAAAAAATACATCCCTTCGTGGATCGCTCCATTTAGACCATTGCATTGTATTGCCTTGGCAGTCATCAGTGCAAGTATTTATTGGCCTTATCAGAGACAACATTATATCTAAAGCATATTTACATAAATACAAATCAGAGACAACTTCCATTATTTAGATCCTATTGATATCGATACATCATATACAACTTGTATGATAAACAACATTGTTATTGTACGAGACGACATGCATATTGCATTTGATCCATTGTATATCAGAGACAACATTGTTATTATACCAGACGGTTTGCATATTCACATGTGATCTATTGTATATCAGAGACCGCATTGCCAAGCTATTAATCATACATTTATTTACAATGTCAAACACAACCATTGTATTGTGATATGTTGTTATGCAATTATCATCCTTATAGCGTAGTGAATGCATTTGGAATTAATCTTCATGCCATTATCATTCACTATCAATTGTAAATAGCATATGCATTTGGAGAATTAAGCATTCATATAATAGCATTTGTTATTAGAAGCTTGTTATATATTCATTAAAATGATATAATCATAAATAGTGTCTAAATTATATATAAAAGGAACAAAACAAAAAGAAAATACGAATGTGAATTTTACAAGTCGTTTTTCCTGAAGATTGAAAGAAAAACACAACTTGACAATGTTAATTTGTTTATAATAACTTTGTGTTGAAATCAGTTTTTGAGTATTCTTGATTTGAGAATCATAAACTTTTTGATATGGTTTTTAGATTTTGTAAAGACTTTGTTATAGGTTCATATGAGAATGAGATTATTTTTAACAAAGGCTTAGGTTTTATAAAGAATTTGTAACAAGTGGGCTTTTGCAAAGAGTGTGTAATTTGTGCACATAAAAGTAAGTTTTTTTAAGGACTTTTGGTGAGTAATAAAGATAATTGAAGTGACAGGGTTGAATTTTTTTTGCCTGCATGATAAAAAAAATCAATAATTTGTATTTCAAGATAAGGGTACTTTATGGCTTTTGCCTTTTTGACTGCAAAATATCTTGACACCAAATCTGATATTGACCTTTGCAAATGATGGACATCCATATGAATTATTTATCGATGGAAGACATCCTAGTTAATTTATGAAGTTGGGAAAGGACGTTCAAGGAGAATATTGTACATTCCACATTTTTATATTAGATGGGTGATAAAATCAACTTATTTTATGATTCAATATATTCTAACAATAATATCCAACAAGCTACCAACAATTTAAACACAATGCAAATTAGTGATTATTGCCATTTTTTGGGTATTTAATTTCTAAGTTTTTAAAATTAAAACAATAATCCTTTTTATTAGTTGTTATCTTTTTCTTTCTAAATTTTATTTAATATAATGATTTGCATTTATAAATTGAAAAGATTTATATGTGGGTGAATATTGGTATACCTTCGTGAGAGGATATAGAAAATTATGTGTAAGAGTTGGATAGACTTTATTTCTTGTCATGGTGTATTTAACATTATCCTATTCTTTTAATAGAGTCAGTTTCATGTCATTTTTAGTGTTGTTGTCATAGTATGTTTTGTGTATTTTTTTCTTATATTGTCTGGTTTAGTGTTTTTATGCTAACTAATGGTTAGATCTAGATTATAATTGATCTATTAATTGGTTTGGGGTTGTTTTCTACTTCATTTAATTTCATTGATTTTTTTTTTCTTTTGTAAGAAATTTCAACATGCTTAAACTACTATTATTTTATCAAAAAAATCATCCTAATACAATCTATTGTCCCTTCTATTACTGGAGAGAATGTTTTTTTTAAGAACCCCTAGAGTGTTAGATAACTGAACATAACTGATTCACCCCCTCACAGTTATCTAACAATTGGTATCATAGAAAAAGTACTTAAAAGAAGAAGTTTGAAGGACTTAAGTTAAAGATCTAAATATGTATAAGAGAGAGGTGTCGAAGCTGAACAAAGATAATTTATCAACATGGAAAAGAAGGATGAAGTTGTATCTATCAGGCATTGGAGATTCTGCACTATACTATTTGGAAAATAATTTCATAACTCCTAGTGGTCCTTTGAATGTCAACCATATGAAAGAAAGACAAGAGAGTAATGCAATGATGATTGAGTTTTCTTCTTCTCTATCATATGATAAAGTTAAAGACATTAAGAAAGAATTGTGGGACAAACTAACACTAGTTCATGGAGGAGATCAAAATGATCTCAGGACAAAGGAAGAAAGCTTAAGAGGAAAGTTTGGTGATATGAAAATGAAAGAAGGTGAAAACATAACTCAGTACAACAACCGAGTCAAGGAAGTGGTGAATGCTATCCAAGGAGTAGGTGGAATTATTGAAGAAGAAACTCTGGTAAGTAAAATTCTCAGAACACTTTTTCCTGCCTATGCTATTAGAGTCTTTTCAATATATGAAATGAGAGTAGTTCAAGTGGTAATGATGTATCTCTTGATAGTTTGATCGGTAGATTGATTGCATTTGAGCTTAACAACTATGATAACAGTATTGTATCTAAGGTAGAATCTACATCTGTGTCATCTTTAAAAATTGGAAGATCAAACAGTATACATCAGATAAAAAATGAAAGATATAGTGAAGCTGAAGAAGATGAGCTTAATGAACTTGAAGCATTAATGGCTAGAAGGCTGTCGAAGGGAAAAGGAAAATATCAAGGTAAACTATTGTTAGTATGTTTCAAATGTAAAGAGATATGTCATATTGCTACAAGATGTCTTGATAGTAATGATAATGAGAGGAAATATCTAATGAAAGAAAGAATGACACAAGAAATTATGGAGATCACAGAGAAAACCAAGACTATAGAGATAAAGGAAAAAATGCATACTACCTAGTTGAAGAAGTTGATGATACCAAGTCTGAAATTGATGAAGATCTAAAAGTGGTGTTTGTAGCATTGAAGGAAGATTCTAAAGAAGAATAAAGGTATGTAAAAAAGGCACTTATTTCTAAAGTAAGAAAAAATGATACTTGGATTATTGATAGTGGCTACACACATCATATGACTGGTGATGAAGATAAGTTTGAATATCTTGAGCATTATAATGGAGGATCTGAAAAAATGGGAAATGATACACCTTGTCAAGTGAAAGGTAAAGGATCAATATTGTTGAATAACAAGATTAGATGTGAAAATGCTTAATGGTTGAAAGGACTTAACTATAATATGTGGAGTGTAGCATGACTGAATAACATAGGTCACTGAGTTGCATTTGAGAAAAGAAGAGTAAAGATCTATGATGAGGCTGGAAAACTGATTGATATTGGTGAATAATCAAAATGTAACCTATTTTACTTGGATAATGTTAAAAATTAATGTTTATTAGCTAAGAATGATGATGTTTGGTTATGGCACAAGAGGTTATGTCATGTGAACTTTGACAACATGGTTAAGATCAGTCAAAAAAGGAAAGTTAGAGGTTTACCAAGAATATCTAAGCCCGACCATGTAATGTGCAAACAATGTCAAATGGGTAAAATGTAAAAGTCTAGTTTCAAGAGAAAATAATATTTATCTAATGCTATTCTGGATTTAGTTGATACTGACTTGTGTGGTCCAATGAGAACTTAGAGATATTATGGAGATAGATATTTTATCTTATTTTTTACGACTTCTCTAGAATGATGTATGTCATGTTCTTAAAAGAAAAATTATCATCTTTTCAAATGTTTAAATGATACAAAGAAAAAGTAGAGAATGAAAGTGGTAAGCAATTGAAATGCTTGAGATCTGACCGAGGCGGTGAATTCATTTTTGATGAATTTACTAACTTTTTTAATGAGCATGGAATCAAGAGACATGTATCAGCATCGAGGACACCTCGCCAAAATGGGATTGCTAAAAGAAGGAATATATCAATTGTTGATTGTGCTAGAACATTGCTAATTGAAAAATATGTTGCACAAATTTACTAGAGAGGTTAGTATTTTTGTCTATACACAGAACTGAGTACAATTGAAGAAAGAATCAAACACGACACCTTATGAGATATGCTATGGCTATACGCCTAATGTGAGTAATTTTAGAATATTTGGAAGTAGGGGTATGTGTAGGATCATGGTATGCCAAAAAGTGGTGATGTGAAAAAGAAGTCATGATTGATAGACTCTTTGAAAAACAACTATAACTTTCAAATAGTATAACATTTTTGAAATATGAAATATACATCACATTCTATGCTTCACCTAATACAATAATAATAATAAATTCTTTCAATTTGATGAAGTTTAGACTAAGTTAAGGTGGTCAGACATGAGAGTTTTTATATTCAAGAAAATTTGTAGCAGAAAAATCATAATTAATTATTTACTTAGAAAAAAATACAAAAAATAATACATCACATCCAGACATGAGTCTACTACTTTTATCTAGAATCTTATAAAAAAATATTATCATAAATAATTTTGTTTAATGTGGTCAGACATACACCTACTTGTTATCTTTCTAGTCCTGATTGATAGACTTATTGAAAAATAGCTATAACTTTCAAACTGTATAACATTTTTGAAATTAAAAACATGTGTCACATTCTATGATTTTCCTACTACAAGAAAAATTTAAAAAGTTTTCAATTTGATAAAGTTTAGACTAAGTTAATGTGGTTAGACATGAGAGTTTTTGTATTGTGGAAAAGTTGTAGAAGAAAAATCATAATTAATTATTTACTTGGAAAAAAATTACAAAAAAATATCTGTCACATCTGGACATGAGTCTACTACTTATATCTAGAATCTTGTAAAAGAAAATTATCATTTGATTATGTTTAAGGTGGTCAGACATACACCTACTTCTTCTTTTTTGCCTAAAATTTTCATACTACTACATTGAAATTTAAAATTTTCAACATATAGAATAATTGTTTTTCAAAAAAAGCCTGGTATCTTAGAAACTAAATTCAATTTTCTAAATATGGTCTTAATCATTACATATTTTTGATATAATATTTATAACTTGATCAAATTTTTATGTTAACTTGCCTAAACCTGATTTTCTAAATTTTCATTGCCACTTAAGGGCCTAGTTTGGCATACCATGATCCTACACATACCCGTAGATGTTACATTCTGAAAGATGATAGAAATGAAAGTTTGATTTAAAATGTGATGAAGGCATATTTCTAGGTTACTTTACTAGAAGTAAGGCTTATAAATGTTTGAACAAGACTACTGAAAAGATGATTGAAAGTGAAAATGTGAGTGTTGATGAGTTTTATGAGGAAAATGATGAAGAAAGCAAGAAGAAACCAGAAGATATGGTAGATTTGTTTGCATAGAAGATCCTGACACTCTACTCAAGCAACAACTTAGTGTCACTGAGAAACAAAATATTGCTACCCAACAACAGTCATTACATAATGAGAAAATTATACATAAGAAGACACCATCCACAAGATCAGATAATTAGAGACAAAAGAGAGGGACTGATGACAAGAAGTGAGTTGAGGAACAATACATGTTTGGTTTATGAATTTGAACCTAAAACCGTTAAGGATGCATTATAAAATGATGATTGGTTTAAAGAAATGAATGAAGTGATTGAGAAAATATAGAAAAAACAAGACATGGACATTGGTACTGAGGCCTAAAGACAAAAATGTGATTGGAACCAAATGAATTTTTAGAAAAAAATTGAATGAGACTGGAGATGTTACAAGGAATAAGGAAATACTAGTTTGCAAAGGTTATGCACAAGAAGAAGGAATTGACTATGGAGAAACTTTTGCACATGTTGCTAGACTTGAAGAAGTGACAATTCTAATTGCATATACTACTTACAAAGGATGTAAGGTATATCATGTATGGATTTGAAATATGCATTTGTGAATGGGATACTTAAAAAAGAGGTATACATTGAACAACCTGAAGGTTTTGTAGATCCTATTTAGAAGAACATGGTTTGTAAGTTGCACAAGGCACTTTATGGACTAAAACATGCACCAAGAGCATGGTATGAAAGATTGTACTCTTATTTGATTAGAATTGGATTTGTTAGAACAACTAACAACAAAAATCTATATTTGAAAGGTGAATCTAATGATAAGATTATTATTGCTGAAATTTTTATTGATGATATCATATTTAGAGGTCATGATACTCTATGTAAGTCTTTTGCTAATGAAATGAGAAAAGAGTTTGAAATGCCAATGTTTGGAGAGATCAAATTATTTCTTGGTTTGCAAATACAACAATAGATGGAAGGTATCTACATTACATAGTCTAAATACATTAAAGAAGTCTTGGAGACATTCGGTATGGAAGACTCAAAACCTATTGGTACACCTATGGTAACCAGATGCAAGCTAACCAAGGATGACAAGTCAATAGAGGTAAATCAAACCTTATATAGATCTATGATTGGGAAATTGATGTATGTTGTACATAGTAGACTAGATATTGCACATGTTGTTGGCATTGTAGCTAGATTTTTTGATAATCCTAAAGAGACACACATGATTGTTGTGAAAAGAATCTTGAGATATCTGAAGAACGCTGAGAACTATGGATTGTGTTATAATAAAGAAGACAATTTTGAACTTAAAGTTTATACAGATGTTGATTGTGTTGTAAATATTGATGATAGAAAAAACACTACTAGTGGAGCATTCTTTTTAGGAGAAATATTAGTAACATGGATAAGCAAGAAAGAAGGATGCATTTCTCAGTCCACCATTGAAGTTGAATATGTAGGTGTTTCTTCTAATTGTTCTAATATTGCATGGATAAAATAATTATTGGAAGGTGTGAATGAATAAATAACTGATCTAGTGGTAATCTATTGTGACAATACAGGTTCTATTAACATTTCAAAGAATCAAGTGATGCATGCAAAGAAAAAGAAATTATCTATCAAATATCACTACTTAAGGGAGAAAGTCTAGGAGAAACAGGTCAAATTAGAATATGTGAAGTCACTTGAGCAACTTGTTGATATATTCACAAAACCCTTACTGAAGGATACATTTGAATACTTGAGAAGTAGACTAGGAGTCCATACCCTATCTAACAGTCACTAAGGTGATATGGGGTTGCATCAACCTGTACTTTATCAGAAGATCTATTCATGTTGATGCAAGATGTTCATATTTTGGGATTCCCAAGGTTGTGAAGAATATGAAAAGACAAACTGAAAAAGGGAATATATGTACATGCAAGGTACTTGAAAATTTGGAAATGGACAAAAAAGATACATAGTTGGCTTGTAAAGAGATGATTATTTTTGGCATTGTTGTCAAAGGGAGAGATGAATAGAATGAAATATATTGGAGAGATGATCATGAAATATGGGAGAGATGAATATCAGCTAGGAAAGAAGCTAACTGAAAGATAGAGTGTGTAGTGGTTAAACATATAAATGCATAAGATAATGGAGAGCTTACTGAGTCACATCATAAAGAATGAGTTGTAGACATTTAAGATTTGTTTGGTATTCTATCTAGTATATTTCATATTGTGTTGCCATCAATGCAAAAGGGAGAGATTGTTAGACTACAACTGATGAACTACTTGGAAAACAAAATGCGAGAATGTGAAGATGATTACCGAGCTACTAAGGTATATGTGAGATATTAGATATTTTTTATTTTACTTATCATGATAGTTAAAAATTGTTAATCTCTATTGAGCATTTAAGGTTGTCATTAGTATCAAAGGACAGTAAACAGGTCAGTCGGTTACTTATATTGAGACAATCGGTAACTAGAAGGAAGACAGAGCAGTCGGTAAAGCTTGTTACACCGAGCATCTCACAGTTAACCGAGCATCAGCGACATTGACACCGACGGTCAGTAAACACTGAGCATCACAGTATACACTAAGTAGATTATACAGTGTTTACTGATGATCACATAAAATGGCATAGTAATTAGAAATGGCACATTATTCTATGCAAATGGTTATAATAGATCGTAAAATGGTTTACCAAGATCGAGGAGCATTTATTGTAAAAGATATTCATTAAATGCAATGATTATCTTATTTGTAGTAGTTGATCTAGGTTATTTTGCACCGTAGATCTTAGGGTTATGATTATTTTTGTAACCTAATTTTTGCTAAGGCAGCAAAATAGAACACCATATATTTTATTTGTTCGCACCATTTTTATGAGGTTGTTGAACTGTTATATATGAATCACGGAGCACTTGAAGAATTTGCCTATCTTCAAGACAATCAGTTTACCGAGCAGAACAGAGTACAGAGGATATCAGATTGAGAAGAATCAAACAAGGCTACCGAGCATAATAGAGCAGAGAACCATCACAGATAAGGTGATATTTTGATAAGCACTTATAGATCTGTTTCAAAAAATTGAGTTGTCAACTAGCAGATAATTTACCTATTACTTTCTGACAATTGTGATAGAGTTTTTGATAAATCTCTTAACAGAGTAGACTTAACAGTCTTTGTATAAATCTCTTAACTAAGTACACACTTCATTTAGTGTTGTTAAATCCTATAACTAGGTAGATCTAGTTGATCTAATATATTACTCCTAACAGGGTAAGATCACCAGAAGTGATCAAAACTTGTAGCCTTAACAGGCAAACCTTTTCTATCTGTAGTAGTGAAGAATTTGTGGGTGTCATCCCCACCATAGTTTTTACCTTCTAACAAGGGTTTCTACGTTACCAAAATACTTGTGTTATGTGATTTTCATGTTGTTTACTTTCTTAAGTTAACTAGATGATTGATTTATGCAATTAGATTCAAGTTATTTTGATCGGTTATCACAGTATTCAGTTATTGATCAGAAAGGTTTTATGAGTAAATTTTTTGAAGGCACTGATTCACCCCTCCCCTCTCAGTACCCATCTCTCCTAATTCCAACAAAAAATCTAAAGAAGGTAATATTTGTGAAGGAAAGAGATATAATAATGAAGATAAGACGTATGAGTAAGTTATGATTAAGGTATTCATTGGGAAACTTATTGATGAGTCTATGACAATATGATAGTTATTTGATTGGCTTACATGATTCTATTAAACTTTGTGTTGAAGATCAAAATTGTACAATTTAATTTGGTTGGTATATGAAGAACTTAGTATACACCGAGCAGATGTAGTGTACACCGAGAAGGTGCAGTGTATACCAAGTGTGGTATTACCCGAGCAGGAAGAAACTGACATATCACAGTATTGACCAAGCGGGAGAAATAATGTGGAACATGTGACTGCCGACATGAGATGATGAGCTAGATGAATCTAGAAGATTCCAAGGATAAAGATAAAGCTTTTTATGAAGATCTGTGGCTAAAAAAATTCAAAGATGATCAGATGATGAAGATTAAAAAAATTTAAAGGCACAAGTTCTGAGGAAGGTTAAAGAGGCAAAATCAACGATGGAGATTAAGAGGCAAAATCTATGGCTAAAAATAAAATGGTTTATCATGTCTATATAAGGAGATAACAAATTCAAAGATTGTATCACATGTGAAAGAAAATATTATATACATGCAAAGATGGTTAGACAAGTTAAAGTAAGAACTGAGTGATTCTACAGACAACACTGAGTGTCAGAAAGAGTTAATTGAGTAGAACAGAGTTAGAGGAAGAAGGAGATTGAAGAGATTATGATGACCAGAGTTATAATGAGCTTAGCATAGATCTAAAAATTAGCAATGGAAGTTGCAATTGAATCAGGTCATATAGTTGTTTCTTTCTAACCATTGCTATGTAGACAAAATATCTTAACTAAGTGAGACTTAACAATCTTTTTTATTTCTTAATGACATTCAATGAATGTTTCTTTTTTTCTTGTTGACCCAAGTGAATTTATGGTCACAGAGAACTGTTAGTGATAAATCCTCTAACAAGGTCACACCTTACAATTTTTTTTGTAACCTTTAATAGGTTTAGCTCTTAATCGAGCTCACTTCAGAAAAATGAAAATATTTTAGGTACCAATCCCAGGTGGTTTTTCCCTTAATAGGGTTTCCACATTAAAAATCAAGCATTAAATGTGTATGCATGTGATATTTTGTTATTTTACTTTACACATTACAATAGCTAGTTTAATCGATACATACTAGATAATTTATGTGATAGTCGGTTAATAAATCAGAAAGGCATAGTTTAGTTTTTACCGAATTGTTTAGTTTATTTGTTGAAGTTGGAATTATACATCTGAGAGGAATTTGGGAGTGTAGGATAACAGGACATAGCTGATTCATCCCTCTCTGAGTTATCTAACACTAGAGAACTCTTTTATCTTAGTTTCAAAAGATGATTCAAACCCTTGAGCCCATTTATAATACACTCTCATAGATCCCCTAGTTTTATTGATTCTCCTTTTCCTTATGAGGAGAGCACCCCTACTTCCTCTCTTGACGATAATTCCCTTATTGTGGATCTGAACATAGTCCCTATTGAGTCTATGAATTAGTCCAAATTTAATTTTTAAGTTAGCTCCATGTTAAAGTGTATAATCTCCATAGATCTTACAATCTTTTAAATGATAAATTAAAATGATATCAGACTAAATGTATAAACAAGCCAAAACTATATACCCCTAAAAACCTAGTTGTTGTCAAAGCTTAGCAATAAGTGGATAAGACATTCTATGAAGATGCGTGATAATATGAAAAATATTGTGGTTATATTTAAAAATTAGGAAAGACATGATAAAGATGCTCAAATGATTAAGCTAAAGGTCGGATTTTCTAAGAAAGGTATGGAATTGGAAGCTCAATTTGCTAAACTAAAAAATTATTATGGGAAATTATTTAATAGTATTCAAGAGATATTTTTTTACTATAAGGACATGGTAAAGAATACAAACATAAATCTTAAGTTCTTCCAACAATATTTGAAGAGGAAGAAAGATAAACATAAGTTGTAGCGAGCTAGTCTTCATTCTCTCCACACTCCATAGTTGTCCACCCTTTGGTGCAAAGAGGAAAACTCATACTAAATCCATACTTGAATTGATCTTCTTTGTCCCATGTGGTTGGCATGAAAATTTCCCTTGGAAACTTGAGGTTTGAAAATAATTTGGATTTCCTCAAAAAAAAGAGTAGTACACCATTAATTGCCTCAAATTATGAAGCAACTTATAACTAGTTAGCTAGTATATAGCTAGTCCTCTCTATTTTGTTGTTTCTTTTTTCCCTCTCTAGTTTTAATCTTTTTTTCCCTAACCTTACAAGTAGAGAGACTCACTTTTTATGCCTTAATGACTACTTATTAATGAGTTCCAACCTCATCCTATACTTATCTAATAATTTATAAATATTTATTTTGATCCACAACTATATAAAATAACTTAAATCCTCATAATCCATCTAAAATAACTAAAACTAAAGACCTTAGCATTCATCTTGCCTTTTATTATCTAAGAAAATAAGCTCAATTAATCTCAATTTGATATATTTCGAATGAATCTTTTACTTTTCATCTTCCAACTACACAAATTATAATTTAAGCTACAAGTTCCTAAATATGAGCCCACCTAATTTAATCTATTAGTATTTGTATGAAAAATTTGAGAAACTACATTAAATATAATAGTATTTCTATTGAAGTCATCCTGATTACCTATCAATTTTGTAACGTGTAGAATTTAAATGATTTAAATCTTCATTCAACCTTTCTTTTTGTAAGAAAATTTAAATTAGGAAGTTAATTTAGTTTTTATTTCTCTATGCTTTTAGTCAAAACTTACATGCTTGTGCATGCTAACAAAAAATTATAAAATTAATATTTATATATTTAATAATTTCAAAATATATTTAATATTTGTGTAGGTTCTTATTTTTGAGATGTGATTTTTTTTTCAATAGTCATAGGTTTTTGCTATATTTTATTCATGTTTCTTAGGCTAATAAAGTTTGTTGAATAAATTGATGAGTAAGAGATAATTTTTTGAGGTGTTACTATTTCAAAATAGGGGAGCTTTTACTATTTTTGGACTATTTTGGCGCTCACTTCCTATTAGATAGATTTGTCAACTCTATCTTCTCCCTAATTTTATATAAACTTAATATCTAATTTATTATTTCATGTATTCATGTTCTTCAAATCATTCCTCTTCAACTTCTCTTAAAGATCCTACTACAATCTTGTCATCTTGACATTTGCACATCTCTTGGAATTATTGGTGTGTAATTGAGTTATTTCATATATATTTTTACAGTTTATTTTTATCAATAAAGAACATGCTTTTGATTACAACATAAAAAAGAAATTGTCGGTATTTATTAATTTTTTCTCGTACTAAAAAAATGTTGGAAAAAATCCAAAGATTTATTTTTTATGTTAGAATGTCATTCTTGTAGTCAAAGTTAGGTTTTTTTTAAAAGAAATTCAGTACTTTTTACTTAATTGTCAGATTTCTATGAGTTAATAGTTAAGATTCCTGCAATTTCCACAGTCCATCATGTTAGATTCTTGTCTTTCTAGATTAAACTGTGTGTAATTTTTCATCATCGACATTTCACATCAGACTACATGATCCATCATGAAAATGAATTTTTTATATTTTTTTTGTTACATATTTTAAAGTTAAGTTGATACTTAATTTTCTCTTCAACGTGACATAAATTCACACGGGCCCACTTTTAGAAAATGAAAATTTGTTTGATATCTATTAAAGATAAATACATAACTTCAAAATTGTAAATTTTATACTAAAAAAGAAGACAAATGTTCAAGCCTTTTTATATTGCAATTTGCTTTATTTTTATACCATTCTCCTTCAATTAAAATAATCTATAAGAGTAATCAACTGAGGTAGGTATTTGGCCACGTCTCACCTGATGTACACTCTACTATTTAATTCCACGTTAGTCATCAACTCCATTTTTTAACTATTGCTGGACGCGTGAAGCAAACAACAATTGAGTAAGCAAACAGCAGTATGAGAAATTAAAAAATGTTAATTGGAAGCATTGCTTAAATATTCTAACTTCTCCTATTTTTCATGTTTTTCTTGACCTCTTCAATAATAATAAAAATATTTAAATTAATGGAGAGATGAGCTTGGTCACTGTTTTCAGCAATAACTATATGGCTTGGTGGCTTGGCCCTTTTCTCTATAATTCTTATGTCGAAGTTCTTGATTCTCTCTTAAATGAATTTTCGAAAATTGTGACTCTGTTTCATTGTTAACTTGAGGATCAACCTCCTTTCTAATAATTATTTTAAATTTTGATCTACTTTCTAATTATATCAACTTTAATTTGAGCACATAATATAATTTTAATACTAATATAATAGAACATTAAATTTAAATAATTAATTTTGTTGTGTATAATGAATATTAATTTCTTAAGTATTATAAAATTATAGCATAAAGATGAAAATAAATAAACTTAAAATTGAAACTTATTAAAATTATAAATTCTCAACTATAACAAATGAATTCTTAACTATTCATCTTAAAGATTTAACTTTATATACAAAACTAAACTCTAATATAAATGGTAAAATCTATTGTTGTGTCTCTAAAAAGTCCTTTCAACTAAATCAAAATCTAGTACTACCCTTACCATCTAAAATAAAGAAAAATAGCAATAATAAAAACATAAAATCACAATACTACTTAATATATTATTAGTTTTTATTATCATCTTTTTTTATTATATTTTAATAATAAATTAAATAAGAACAAGTAAATCTTAATATTGAACTCATAACATTCAAAATTGAACCTAAAATATGATCACTAAACATTGAATCATTAGTTATAGACCTTACAATATTGAAATTTAGACCTAAAATGTGACATCAACTGGGTAAGCCAGCTTACACCACTGTGCTTGGATAGTGTACAAAGGGTTATGAAGGAGACGACTTTCTAAATGGGACACGATGCATGACCTCAACTTCAAATCGCATTGCCTTGCCTAGAATCATAGATAATGAAATAATAATTATTTACCCTAAAATGTTTCAGAATTGGTATAATCTAACTATAATTTTAATTCAACACCTAGGTTATTGAACTACATAGGATTTGTCTTGTAGAATGTGAAATTCAACAGGCATGTTTTCCCTCCAAATTTCTTAGCTCTTTGAATTTTTCATATTGTTGTTGTATATGTTTAAAAATGTCATATTATTGTTACTTGTATTGTATGTTAGATTTGTATCTGAAATAGCGAATAACCTTGTTTGAGAGTGGATGTAGCCTTTATGGTGAACCACTATAAAATTGTGTTGTCTCTTATTTTCGAATCTTTGTTTTATGTTGCTTAATTTCATTAATCTTTTGTTGATTAATCTTAACAATTGGTATTAGAGCTAGTTGTGTTCAGCAGGAAAGATTTGAGTTTGAGTGGGACCAATGTTGATTGATGAAAAAAAGATTGAAAAGTTCAATAGAAAACTTGAATATCGATTGTCACTTATTTTCAAATCTCAGTTTTGTGTTAATTAATTTTGTTAATCTATTGGTGATTTATTTTAACAGTCTTCATTTTTTGTTTTCTTTTTAAGTACCTCTTGTGGTTTAGTGGCTTAAGAAATACCATTTGAAAGCTATGCAAGACAAGAGTTATCAATAGTTACAACAACACATAGCTTTTAGAGTGGGGTAGAGAAAACATCATAATATTTTTTGCCAAAGAATTGGCACGAGATTCTAATAATTATTCAAAAGAAATGATGTTTGGGAGTGGTTCCTTCAAAATTGTGTTTGAAAACACTATATTGGATGGTACTCTTGTGGCCATTAAAAATTCCAAGAAAACTTTGAATCGAGAGGATGATCACGAGTTTCTTAACCAAATCACAAGTCTCTTCTAGATCAACCAAAGAAACATAGTGAAATTACTAGGTTGTTCTATATAAACTAAAAGAGTATAAATTTGAAAACACTCACATGGAAATTAAAAATCAATATTTTCTAAAGTGTAGTGAAAAATAAGTATTAAAATATTATGCAAATTGTATTTATAAAATTTGAATATGTAAATTACAATAAAAAAGAATTGTCTTGTGGACAATTACTTTCCTAAGGATAGGAAATAAAACACAAAACACAAAACTTAAAAAATAAAATAAGCCTATAAGACTATATCATTGTAGTTTACAAGCTCCTGATAAAAAACAACAAAAAACAAAACAATTTTTCTCACGGTGTAGACAAAAGTGGTTAAAAAGATAAAACAAGATAAAAATGTTTTATTAATAAAAAAAAGGTCTGTATTTCCTACCTAGCTTGGATAGTTCATTCTTATGTTCAATCTCCCACTGAAAGATCAGTGGAGGTGAGTCCCAATTAATATCTAAGGGCCCGTTTGGTAGCGGGAATTAGCCTGGAATTGGCATTTGTTATTTCCAATTTCGTCAAATCCTCAGTTTGGGAGTGCAATATGAAAATAGAATAAGAATATGCAAATGTGCATTTTGCCAAAAATGAGCATAAATCTTCCATCTGAAAAGGTGGAATTGGAATTTGAATGGGGAAAAGCAATTTTTTAAATTTTTCATGTCTACACTTAATTTTTTAATTTTTTATTGTGTGGGGAGGGATTTAATTTATTTTTTATTTGTCTAGGTGGTTTGTAACTTTGTTATTTATTCGAGTTTTTATGAAAAAAATTCAAATATTTTGCAAAAAAAAATTCAATTTTTTTTTCAAATTTTTTGACGAATTTTTTTGTTGAATTTTTTTTCAATTTTTTTTTTTAAAATTGATTTTTTATTTTTTTGAATTTTTTCTCGAATTTATTTTCCAAATTTTTTGTCAATTTTTTTTCGAAGTTTGCTTGCAATGATTGTAACTTGGTTGCCTACCACCAACTTTGGCTGCCTAAAACAGTCTGCAATTCCATTTTAAATTCAATTCCATTAATAAAAAATTAATTATTAAATTTAAAAACATTAAAAAAATTTAAAATTTAAAAAAAAAAACCATACTCAAATTCCAATTCTAGTTTGAAAAAGTGGAACCAAATGGTCCAAACATAATCCAGAAATGAAAAACTGGATTATCAAATCCATGATTTGACCATTTCCAGCATTTGATCAAATCCATCATTTCCTAATTCCCGCTACCAAACAAGCCATAAAGGAATTAAAACCTATGGTTGGAAGAGCTTTCATAAAGATATCTACAACTTATTCTTGAACGAAGGAAAAAATTAAAACTCCAATTATCCATCTCAGACCAAGTCATGAATGTAATGATGTCAGATCTCTATGTGTTTTGTTTACATGAAACATGGGATTCTTTCTCATGGAAATAATGCTATTGTTATCACAATAGGTGGTGGGGTTGGATTTTCTTGATCCAAATTGAGAATTGGCAATATCATTCTAATACATACTACTTTATAACTTGTTCATGTAGCTATAATGTATTCTACTTCTATTGAAGAAAGAGCTACTATTTCTTGTTTCTTACTACTCCAAGAGGAAACTCCATAACCAAATTGAGAGACACAACCAAATGTAGATTTCCTATCATCCACTGAACCAACTCAATCAAAATATATGTAACCAATTACCTCAAACTTTTCAATGTCAAAGTAATGAATGCCAAAAATTTATGTACCACTCACATAACTCATAAATCTTTTACTATCCCACCAATGAGACTCAAATGCTCATAGCATATATAATATTGAGTCTATTTACTATGAGAAATTAAATAAGAAAGATGTAAGTCCCAAGGTTGATGCTATTTTGTTACATACATACATACATACATACATACATACATATATACATATATATATATGTATGTATGTATGTATATATATATATATATATATATATATGTGTGTGTGTGTGTGTGTGTGTGTGTGTGTGTGTGTGTGTCTAT